>VZRX01001992.1:0-59195 GCA_013398075.1 Notiomystis cincta
CATATATAAATAAAAAGATATTGTGTCCACTTGACTCTCCCTCTGCTCCCAGAAGTTTGGGGTATCTGGGGATGTAGTCAAGCACAAAATGAGAAACCTCAGAGCACGCTGCTGATACTCCATCCCTGCAGAACTCATTACATGCCAGTTGCTCTACTTAGGGTGGATTGGGAGGGGGATCTATTAGAGAGAAAAAGTACAGAGTAGAGTTAAGAAGCATTTTTTTTCCTTCTAACTGCTGTCCTTTCATCTGCTCTCCTTCTCATGTTTCTGGCCTTTTTTTTTCTTCTTCCTTCTCCTTCATCCTATGGAAGTGGCACTGAATGCTGATGAGATAATAAATGGTCCAACCCCAGGCAATCATTTGCAGGTAATTAGTTCAGCTACTGAACTTCTAAGAGTCGTTTTTTTTCCACCTGCCCAGCCAGAAAACTTGGGTGGTTAGTTACCCCATCACTTCCCTTTGGGGAAGGGGCACTCAGAAGCTCAAGTACTTGAGCTCCTGGATACACTCTACAATCCTAATTAAGGCTAGCCCTAACCTAGATATTTAGTGTTTTATTTACTTTTTATGACATTCCTTACTTAGGCCAAAACCCAAATGTTGCATCCCAGTAGGACCAAATCTGAGATTTGTCGTAAGCTTCTGCGTACAATCACACCCAAGATCACAGGTTCAAAACAATTGGAATAGTGCTACTTTAGGGAACTTGGGAATGGGGGGTGTGCTCTTTTTCTGTTTCATAATAGACATTTCAAAATTTGCTTTAGGAGGGAGGTCTGGAGAGGAAAGCCATGGCATTTAGTTTAATGGACCTGACAAGAAAGGTTCCAACTTTCCCCTTTCCCAGGATACCCAGCCTGGCTTTTGCAGCTCCAGCCTTGTGATGAGGAGCCTGTAGGCCTTAGGGCTGTTGAACCTGAAGCAACCATCCTTGGAGCTGAGGTCAGGAGGGATCTGGCTCCAGAGCAGTCCGAGTGATGGGGAAGCCCTGGATCTGTGGCCCCTGGAAGCCCACCAGGAGACAGGAGACAAAGGGGACTGGCAGGTGGGCAGGCTTTAGGGGAACCTTTGCCTGCCTTCTGCTGGCAGGGCCCCAAACCTGCCTGCTTCCAAGAAACCTCTGGTTCCAACAATTTGGCTTTTTCTGACAAAGACTTCTTCCATCTGAGAATTCCTGCCTGGCTCTGGTGTACCCTCAGAGCTTCAGGGGTGACCTCAGATGAACTGATGAGAGATTTGGGGGTTTGGGTGAATAATTAATTTCTTCATGGTGGAACATGAGATAACCAGATCTGCAGATGAGGAAAAGCACTTCTGTGTAGGCAAATTATGGGGAGGTTGTGCCCTCCTGACTGATGGTGATCTGCATCAAACACAGAACATAAGATTAAATAAACCAGCTGTTTGTCTGCTTTGGTGTTGGCAATTCACGTCTGCTACTTATTAGATTCGAAAGTAAAGCACCCTGAAAACATACAGAATTTATCAGGCAACACTTCATGAATCACTGAAGGGAGGACATATCCACATTTCTTCCTCTTCAGAAAGTTTTGGGTTAAATCTTCGCTTTTTGGTCCCAGTCTTTTTTCATATTTTTGCTTTTTCTCCTCCTAAAGTCACCTTGGGTGACAGATGTCACTAGGCCTCAAAAGGGCCACTTGGATAAATAGGTAAATAATATTCATTAAATAGTATGTGGCAGCATATCCCACTTTTCTTTTTATCTGTTCTAACAATACCAAATTCCTCATCCCTGAGACTCACATAAAGCCCACGACAGAGGGTTCACATTCAAACTCCAATCAGCAATTCACAAACTAACAGAGAATGATCTAGCTGATTTCACCAGGGACCTCCATATGGTGATGAAATTTATTCTGAGCCATGTTTAGGTTTTGTAGCTGTGGGCACCATACACAAACCCTGAGAGAAACCGAGATTTTTAAAGCTGAGCTGGGAATTTACTAATACAATTCCCACTGAAATAAATGGATGCTATTTGCCCTCAGAATCTCAGTCATCTTAGAAGTCAGAGTCCTCTCTCCTGCATGTTTATCTCTCAACCAAAATTAGGATAATATCTTCGCATTTTGAGTCTACAACAAAATCCCAAGATACAGTTTTTTAGACAGTATTTGTGCTGTTACACCCTGGAAGTGGATACATCTTCTCCAGTTGTAATATTTTTAACCTATAAATTTTTCAGTTGGATTCAATTTTCACAAAGGTATAATAAGAAACTTATATTCCCCAGCTCTTTGAAACATGTAACAAATACACAATTTTATATGGTATGTTATAGGTAGATTTATATTTACCTACAAATTTATATGGTATGGTATAGGTCACAAGTTTGTGTAGTTTTCAAAAGAAAGTAATACTTCAGATATATTCTATTTTTTCTCCCTACAGTTTGAAAAATGGATTGATATTTTCCTTTAATTTTTGCCTGTTTAAGTACAGGACTGGAGTTGTTTTTTTCTGTATTTTTCCCTTCAGACAGCATATTTTCCTGATGGAACTCCCCTCCCCCCAATACACAATGTGCTTTTCTGATTTACCAGCTCTAGCATTTTCTCAACAATCATGTGAGCAAGAGCAAGGACTGAATATTTTTAGACACTAGAACTAAGCAGATGGCGAAGGATGTAGAAGATCAATAACTAGTTTTTGTAAAGTTTGCATTTCTGCTTATTTCAGTGTATTTCAAAATGCAACAGGAAGAATAAAAAACTTCATGGAATGAAACGTGAGGAAACTGCTCTGGCCTGTGTGCCTGGTATGGGAACATTTTTCCAGCCTTTCTTTGAAAGCAAGCCATGCACTTGCTCCAGCTTTAATTGTGAACTCTCCTTTTGTTAATTTAATTGTACTCATGTTGCTGTTTGGTAAAAGGTCTTGGACAGATGTGTACTCATCTGACATTCTTCCAAGCATGTCTGCATGGTCAAACTTGAAAGGTTTTTGGGAGCTGAAAGTCATCCCATCAGGAACCTGAAACAACACCATCTGCTTTAGGTGACTAAGCACATGTCAAGAATAGCCATCTCCCTCCTTCTGGGCTCGAGCCTCCATGCTCCCTTGGGCTTTTGCTATGGAGCAGCTGCCCTTCAGAGGTGCAGAGGAAGGGGAAATCATAAAACAAGTCCTGGCCACAACGCAGTTTTCACTGCTACTTCGGGAGCCTGAGGGCTTAACTGAAAACAGGGTGAAATCAGGCAGATGCTCCAAAGCTGGCAGCACAGTGCTGGAAATGGGCACTCCCAGCCCAAAGTAGGGGCACTTAGCAGCAGAAATCAGTGTCTTGTTTGGTGACCTTGAGTCAGTCTCTCCACCTTTCTTCCCTGTCACTTCTCAGCTGCAGAACAGGGCAGCACAGCCTCATTTCTGTTCCTCCTTTCCCTTACAAACAGCAGAGCTCACGGCACCAGCTCTGGCTCTGTGTCCCTGCAATATTAGCCCTCAAGCACCAAGGAGAATTAGGAAGGCCAGCAGTTGACAAAGGTTGGCTCAAGTGCCCCAGAGTCATTAAGACAGAGTTCACATTATCCAGAGCTTTCTTAGACACTACCTGTGGGGCTGTGGGGCCACAGAGCTGGCACATCTCACCCTTCAGCAGGATCTGCTGCAAGCCTGGTGTGAGCAGCTAAATGCCAGAGGCAAAAAGGCTGGGAGGCAAGCAGATCCTGCTGCAGCTTTTCATCCCCAGCTGCTGACCTTTCCAGCCCTGTGGCTTCTGTTCATTAGTGGGAATGCCTGCCCCATGCTGACAAGGAGGAACCGACTGGGACCACTTCATACATTTCCCTGGACTGGAACTGGAGCTGTCCCTAAAACTGGGCGATGAGCACGGGGCCAAAGAAGGCCAAGACACATTTCAAAGCTTTGTTTTCAATACAGAAAAAGCAGCTGAGGTTTGCATGGCAGTTTTAGGGCTTGCAACATCCTCAAGCTCTTTGTGTTTGGTACTGGCAAGGCAAGTGTCCCACAGCTGCCATCACATTCAGCAAGGGCTGGGGCACCGGAGGGCTGGGACCAGCGAGGCTCCTCATCTGCACAGGAGGTCAGGAGGTGGCACACGGGGTGCTTCCTCACACCAACTTTAAAGTGCTGCTGTGGGGTTCCCAACTTCCAGCCAGATCCTCACCACCCAAAGGGGGCCCCACTAAGTGTGCTGGTGTTGTCTCTAGCAGCTGTCCCTTCTACCCCAGCAGTGTCAGCCTTGGAGCCAGGCCAGCAGCTACGTGTGGAAGCTGTTCCCTCCTCCAACCTTCTGGACCTCAGGCAAAAGAGCTACTAAATGAGCCATACTGACACCAATACTGCAATCAATTTGTTAATAAGGATCAGAGACAGACTCTGCTGCTGGGAGGAGGAGGCAAGGGGAAAGGAGATCATTATTTTTAATTTAAATAAATCAATATGTTAATAGGGGAAAGGATGCGCCCTGCACAAGGATGGTGGAAGGGGGAAGGCAAATGAGTACAGCTATTCTCTTTCTTTTTCTTCTTTTTTTTTCCTGTTTTTTTTTGGAGGAGAGAGGGAAGGCACGTGTAGTTTGTCATCAGGCTTATTTTATTAAAAAGAAAATTATTTAATATAAAAAGAGTGGGAATTGACAATTTTAAAAGTCCTGTAACAGCAAATAACTAATTATACCCGAAACTCAGAAGCATGCCTGGCTCTTTTCTTTCTCTAAAACAAATTAAAGAAAAAGGAATGCTTGATTCCCAGGAGGGCTTATCTAAGGCCTCTCATCTCTAATACACATCTAAAGGGACAGGGAAAATATCTTTTATCACTTAAATCTCCCTGAAATTTAAGACCAGCTGGGAATTTTTTAATGTGGATATGATTCATTAAATTCATATCATTCCAAAGAAACCTTCCTGCCGGTTTATCTTCGCCACCGCAGTCATCTCTCCAGAAAAGCACAGTTTCCCAAATGTTGTCAACCCGGACAGCTCAGTTTTTGGCTGAAGGTTAGATTTCATTTGGAAACTATGGAACTGGCCCCACATTTTTCTTTTCAGGGAACTGGTATTTGCAAATCATTCTTGAAGTCAACTTTTTCCCCTCTGCTGAGACAATAGGAAAATCCTGCACCACCATGCCACTTCCATTAGGCTTCTCGGTCCTGGAGGGTGGAGGGGTTTTATTTTCAAGATACATTTCAATATTTTTGCATTGTACTTGTGGGTTTAGAGTTCGATCAAATATAGGTACAGGAGCTCCGAAGGCTGGGCTCTGAGAACGGGCTCGGAGAGCAGCCGCATCCAGCTTCCGCTGGGATCAAATGCAGCAAGTTTGTATTTCAGCAGTTCTTAGAGCCGCTCCACGGCGCAGTGATGTACGAGCTGATAAATAGAGGGTTGCGGCGTAGTTAATATTCCCACAATAACCTGCAGCCACTGGAACGCTCCGTGGAGTTTTCGCAGGGAGCAAAATGTATGTTTTACATAATGAGCTCCTTCACATGTAGTGCCACAAAAGTTACTAGGGAGACCGCCTGTCTTGGGCGCACGGAAAAACAAAGGGAAGTTCACGTGGCAAGATTGCTCCTCGCCGGCTCCGTCTTGCAGCCAATGCGGAGGGTGGGGAGGCACTTCCAAGGGCGAGAGTTTGAAAAGCGGAGCTGAGCCAGGGCGCCCGGGCAGCGGGGAGCGAGAGGCTTTGGGAAAGGTCAGGCGGAGGGCAGGGTGGATCGAGTTCAGGGGCGGCTGTGCAAGAAAGGACGGCCGGCCCCGCCAGATGCTGCCGGCGCTGCTGGCGCGCCCCGCGGGGCACCGTGGTCAGTGGTCAGACACGGCCGAGGGGCACTCAGCATCCCTGCGAGCCGGGACACGGCCGAGGGGCACTCAGCATCCCTGCGAGCCGGGACACGGCCGAGGGGCACTCAGCANGAGCCGGGACAAGCCGGGCCACGGGCACACAGAGCCCTTGGAGCCGGGACAAGCCGGGCCACGGGCACACAGAGCCCTTGGAGCCGGGACAAGCCGGGCCACGGGCACACAGAGCCCTTGGAGCCGGGACAAGCCGGGCCACGGGCACACAGAGCCCTTGGAGCCGGGACAAGCCGGGCCACGGGCACACAGAGCCCTTGGAGCCGGGACAAGCCGGGCCACGGGCACACAGAGCCCTTGGAGCCGGGACAAGCCGGGCCACGGGCACACAGAGCCCTTGGAGCCGGGACAAGCCGGGCCACGGGCACACAGAGCCCTTGGAGCCGGGACAAGCCGGGCCACGGGCACACAGAGCCCTTGGAGCCGGGACAAGCCGGGCCACGGGCACACAGAGCCCTTGGAGCCGGGACAAGCCGGGCCACGGGCACACAGAGCCCTTGGAGCCGGGACAAGCCGGGCCACGGGCACACAGAGCCCTTGGAGCCGGGACAAGCCGGGCCACGGGCACACAGAGCCCTTGGAGCCGGGACAAGCCGGGCCACGGGCACACAGAGCCCTTGGAGCCGGGACAAGCCGGGCCACGGGCAAAGAGCAGCCCTTCGAGCCGGATTTGCACCCCGACGCTCGTGAAACGAAAAATAGCTGCAAGCCGAATGTACAGAACTCCCAGCGCCGAACTCCCTGAATTCATCCCGAGATAGAAGAGGAAAAAGAGTTTTCACCCTGGGATTTTTCTTTTCTCTCATTCACTAAGCAGACACAGCGCTGCCTTTTGAAAACCTCTGTAGGACGTGGCTGAGAGTAGAAATCTGCCCCTGGACTCCCCGTTTTGAATTCTTTCCCCCAGCAGGTACCTGGGCACGTCAAGCTTTGGTGTTTCCCTGGGTGAAAGTATCATTTTTCCTATTTTGCCCTGGAGGAACTCACTACTCCCCTGCATTTTAATTGAACTTATTACTCTAAGATTTAGAGTTGTATTTCTAAGGTTCAGAAAATTCAGTACAAATACTCTTTGTTAGTAAAGGCTGTATTATCTGCTTTAGATATAGACACAGCCCTTAGATTCACATTAGGGCTTCTACCACGTTTCCAAAATCCTCACAGACGTCTGCTACCTTGCACACAGTGAATGTGATTAAAAGTATCATCTCTTCTCGCCAGACTCCTGTGGGAGTATCAGATCTAAACTAGATTATTAGACTAAAACCCTGCTTTTCAGTTCAACCCAAGTTAGCAGTTGGGATCCTCTGGTTACAATTTGGAGCAATCATCAGCATTTAGAGGCCAGACTCGTACAGGAATCACCAGCAAGAGCTCACACCACAGATTTACTTGGGTTTTGCAGCTCCTACATGTGATAGAGCTCTCTGTCCATCTCCAAAGGCAGCCAGTAATATGAGGGAGAAACCTTCACTAAATATTCACAAATTAACCGTTTTTAAAAGCCTAGGAAAAACAAGAAAAATTTTCCTGGTAGAATAGTTCTCAAATTAAAAAACATCTTTTTTATTCAGTAATTGTTTTTGCTTTAGCACTTCGTGCCATCATCACAAGAACAGTTTTACCAGTGGACAATATTTTGCTCCTGCCTTCAGACCAGCAATTAGAACAACTAACAGACAGTTCAGACAATAGCCAATTTATCTGCAGAAAGGGGATTTGCATTTCTCTTTATATACCTTATGTTAAACATACACAGTATCATACAATAATTATCACTGTATAAACAAAT
Organism: Notiomystis cincta; assembly: GCA_013398075.1. Classification (NCBI taxonomy): domain Eukaryota; kingdom Metazoa; phylum Chordata; class Aves; order Passeriformes; family Notiomystidae; genus Notiomystis; species Notiomystis cincta. The sequence goes on from VZRX01001992.1 coordinate 7,640, forward strand.
TGCAATTCTACGGTCTTCAGAGCAGTGACCTTTTGTTTTATTAGTGCACCTGCACAAAGGCTTTTAAGGTCTTTAAAACATTTTGAACCTCTTGTTCATAGCTTTTGAGTACTCCTATTATATAATTATCAAATGGTTGCGTATATAAAATATACAATGTATAATTAACATGTATAATTAACAGATACACTAATAACATACACATTGAAATATTATTATTAAATTAAATATTATTAATAAATCGTATTTTATGCTTTATACATTATATTATAATCTTAAATGATGTGTCATATATTGTACATTTTGTGGGTTTTTTGCATATATCTATAAAGCCAGTATTTCACACGTCTCCAGACATGATCACACCTACATTTATGCACCTGTGTGAATTGTGCATACACACGGCAGCACCACGTTATTAATTCATAGAGGCATTTGGGACTGCTGGTTTTTGAGCATATGGTTTAAAGGAATTTCCTTAAGACATACTCAGTAATTACATAAATGAAACAGATTATGAAAGTCTACACTGGTATCAGGTGCTTTCTGTTAAGAAAAGTACTATGAAGAAAAGTATTAGTATCTGAGCCTAATTATTGGTGCTGAAAGTCATTTCATTTCAAACATCCTATTAACTAAAGTCCATACACAGAAATTATTGGCTGCTTGCACCAATCCCCATTATAAAACCCGGTGAAATCCCTTTGCAAAAAAAGGGAAGACTACAGCTTAAACCTTAAGTACTTCGATAAAAATATAAGATCAGTTTCATCCCAAAGTACAAATCCCAATCTCCATCTAAAACTGCCTGACCCTAAAATATATTCAGAGCTTGTTCTAATCACAGGAGATGTATTCTGAATAGGACAGCCCTCTATCATCTGCTAAGTCTCTTTAAGTCATCGTTTTCACTGTATCTGAAAAATTAATTCCTTTTCAGAAATATTCTCATCTTCTACTAAAAGAAAAAAAAAAGCTTTTTGATGTAGAGTGACAGGATTATGAAGTGACCCTTCAGGTCAGAAGGAGACTTTTCCTTTTCTCATCAAGGAAATCAATTTCTAAGTCCAAGTCTCTTAAAATAATATATTCTTGTGGCACGCATACAGCTTTTTTTGATCTGCTATGAAAAGAATAAGAGGTAAAGAGGATCAGGGGTGGCGATGGAATATTATAATCTGCCACACTCACACATCAGCCTTTCACTAAGTAATTCCAGATAAATTGAGGATTTACATATTTAAGATTAAATGGGGAAAGAGTAGCGATGCATAAATAGAAGAATACAAAGATACAATTTAGGGAAGTTAACTCTTAAAAAAATTTTACCTGACGTTTGATACCCTTCCAGTGTCCCGCCCCATATTTTTTAAAGCATATAATGTTTATAAGGAAATAACCAGGATAATCTCTTTGAGATCAACTGAGCACAAACACAGATGCCTTAGGGTTTCTCTCCTCCACCCCTCCCACCTTCACTACTGAAAAAATACCAATTACCATGACAAGAAACAGTTAAATGCCTCCAAAGACACATACACACAGCAGATGGAAAACAGGAGGAAACCAGCTGGAAGTGTGTTTCCCTTAGAACTGTTTTTAACAGCCTGTGCACAAATAATGTCTCACTAATACGCAGATAAAAATAAAACATAAATATTTAAAAGGTGACTGGTCAAAGCAACAAGATGGCATTCGATATGGGAACTTTCCCTTTTTTTTCTGTCCCCTGTCCATACTCTGGGTAATTGTTCAGAGACATCCTGAACCAGGTCTCTGATTTAGGGAAGATAACTTCAAGGCAAAAGCTCTGGTAATGGCCATAACCTTTGTGTTGCTATTTGCAAGGCACATGGGCTTGCCTTGTTTTTTGTTACTCACCTGTTCAGCCTTTGCCTTTAGGTCGAGCTTCCTTCCTGGAGGGTGTCCCAACACTGCCCAGCTGAGCTCCAGGAGCAGTTGTTCACACCAGCACAAGATAAGGAGCCCAGCCCTTTACAAAATTCCTTCTGTTCTCGGGTGCTTAAGCAGAAGCATTTTAAAGGAACTCCTTTTCCAGAAACTCCTAAGCACTTTCTGATAATCTGGATATTTTTAAGACATCCAACAGATCTCTGTAATCCATATTTACCACCGAACATGGTGACCTGACCCCTCAGAGTCCAGACAGCATCCAAACTCCCTTGTACTCCTGTGACTTTGCCTTCAGGGAGAACAAAATCAGTGGAGATGGAGAGCAATGGAAATGTCCATGCCCCTTTCTAGCTGAAGCAAGGGCAGGAGCAAGCACGGGCATTGCTTGTGAGAAATAAGAGGGACAGCTGCAGGGGGCAATGGAGAAGGGAAGCCCACAGTTCTTCCCTAGAATTCCCCAAGCCAGAAGCATTTGTGATATATCTTGCTTGTCCTGTCCTTGATCTTAACTGTTATCATCAGGTAGAACAATTTTAAGTAGAGTAGATGGGTTGTCTGCCATTTATTTAGATCCCTTCCTTTACAGTTCCTTCTTCACTGATTCTCATTAGGCAGCTCCCTCAAACTCACCAGGAATTCAGCAAAGCAGATCCTTAGCTGGTGTTAATTGGTCTAAGTCCATTTGCTTCAAAGAAGCTGCTCAAACTTACAGTGCCCAGAAATTTGACCCAGTTTCACTTCTTTGCATAATGTGGTCTCTTGATGGAGGAACAGATATATTCCTTCTGCTCTGGCTCTGAAGGGTTGAGTCATTGCAAGCATTTTTAAGAACCCAAGAAATCTGGATTTTTTGGAGCTAATAAATCCTGAGCATGATGACTTACTCAAATGAAAGAATTGGGAAGCTCTGGAACATAAGGCAAGAAGAGAAACAGGGTATCTTGCTGGCTCACCCACTGCCAGAAAGAACTAGAAAATCCTCTCATGAAACATCCAGCTGACAGCTGAAGACAGGTGAACACATGAACACCTGCAGAAATCTTGGCCTGAATGACCTGAGACCACCAAAGATAATCTTTAGACAACTGGTTAAACAAGTATTCAAGGGGGATTTGGCCCAAATAAGACTTTACTGGTTTGGACCAATAACAGATGGATGCATGTAGTCTGATCATTCAGGGTAAAACAGAGATATTTGACTGAATTTTTTTTTGTTAATAAATTTTTACAGCTTTTTTCATATGTCTTCAGAGCCAAGAGAGGTGAGTGAGTCCTGGCCAACACCACTCTCTCTTTGGGAGCAGCCCTGGTTTGATTGCAGAGGGTGGCTGCACCACAGGCAGAGCAGCAAAGGCAGTGGGGAGTAAAGAGGAAGGATGAGTAATTGCTGATCTGTGAGGCAAAGATGGGAAGAGAAGGGTCTTCCTCAGGTGGCATCACAAGGTTCAGCAGTTAAGGAGGAGCACTTTTCAGAAGCTTTTCCTGTTAAAATTCTGGCAGCACATCCCTTGGCTTCACCAGAATATTAAACATGATTTTAAAGTTGTTGTTTTTTAGTGATCAATTTCCTTGTTGAAAATCTACAGAAAAAGAAAGGTCTGTTTCCTCTGATGTTTCTTTCCCTCCATGAATGAACTATGCTTTTGTCTGTTTTTATTTTTGTAATGCCATATTTATACCTAACACCTTCAAACACATATTATTTTAGAGATCTGATACCATCTAGTGTTATTGCTGGCTTTTCACATCTTACACTTATCAAGTAACCACAGTCAGCAACATGTCAGAGTTCATCACTACATCACGTCAGTAGCAAAACAAAACCTGCTTCCCACCCAATATCTATATTTACACACCCCACAGGTGGGTAAAATTTGCAGTTTGTCTAGGAAATTCACTCTCCTTTAATCTCTGGAAATTAGTTTGTCTCTGTGTATATGTATCATTATCATCTAGTGCTTTGCCCCTGATTTATTTCAGCTGCTGTAGAAAACAGGCTGGGATTACTAATAACAAACACAAGTGTTTATAAACAGCCTTTATACAATCTTGGGCAGGCCAAAGTCAAGGGTACATTTATTTCAACGAAGGTTTTACTCCATTTTTCAGGGAATTAGATGAGATTTTAGTTTGCAAGTACTAGTGACTGGTGCAAAGTCTGCCTAAATATTCATAGTTCCTGAAAGCTGCTGCTATCCAGGAGGGAGATGCTTATATGATTTCATACTGTAAGAGGACAAGACCACCAAGAAGAGCCAATTCCTGCAGGACAAAAAAGTGGGTTCCTCTGTCTGGGCACTTTAAAACACAAAGTGTTGCTGAACTGAAAATATGCAGAAACACAGTACTCATAAAGGTAAAAAGGAAAGAAAAGAAGGGTGTGGATAGTCTGATAGAAGATGGTGGATTAGTATCCATGGAGACTCCTTTCTTCTCTGTATTCACCCAATATATACAGGATGTTTGGTGATTTTTCCACAACATCCCACAAGGGCCTTGATCTGGACAGACAGCAAACACCTCTCCAGATAAAAGGGTGATTGGACTCCATGTCCCTTAGCTCCAGGCCTCTCTTCCTGTGTAATTGGGATGGATGTCAGTCACAACAGTAATTTCTGCAGTAGGGCCACTTTGGAACTACACCTGTAGCCATCAATACTTTTAAGTCACTCAGCAACCTATTTATTAAAGATATTTATTGCCACCCCTTGCAAACAATTTATTGCCTCTAAAGCAAATTATTCTTTAATGATTACATGGAATTCATTTGGAACAGGAGGAGGGGAGTTTATTATTTTGTAGCTTTGTGGAACATAAAATTATTACGTTTTTTCAACACGGGTTTTCACTTGCTCACTTATGAGGGTTGGCAGGGGGTGCTAAATGCCTTTACACGCTAAAGGTGTAGATTTCTGGGATGTTTACATATGCTAAATGCCTGGGGCTAGGAAACCTGTCTTTTAGGAGCGCTCCTCCAGGCAGAATTTTTCACTATACAGGCCATGTGAATGAGATCAGCTTAGAGGGAAATGCCCCCGTATGTCTCCAAAAGGAAGGCAAAGAGCAAAGAAAAGAGGGAGAAAACCCATCTAGACAGGGCTGTCTCCAAAAAAAGAGATGCTGGCATATGAATGTTATTAAATGATGATAGTGGAGAAACAAGTCAGCAGATAGGAATTCCCACATGCCTCCATTTCTTTTAAGGGAAATGCACGGTTAATTTACAAAAAAACCACTAAAGGTTAGCACGTTTCATATGCCACTGCCCACACTTGGAACAGAGCCGTGCTGAGCACCGAGCTCAACAGATGAAGGACACCAGCGAGGCCGCAGGTCCCCAGAGCAGCTCTGGCAACACCCTCCAGATAATTGCTGCACTGTCAATCAACTACTTCACCAAAATGGAAAGAATTGTCAGAACACCCTGCAACCCTCCTGGGTGGGGACACACCCTTGTGGAAGGAGGCCTGAACGCAAATAACACGCTGCTACTTTTAGGGAGCTCAGCTCCCAGCAGCTCCAAAGAGGCCGGGTCCAGCACATGGGTGGTCCCAAGGCTCTTTTGGATATATCTGTGCTTTGGCACTGCTTGTCCAGTGATCTTTAAGGGTTTACTCAAGACAGTCAGTGACAGAGAGGCTACAAGGACAAGAAAATGTCAAAAACACAGAGGGGCAGTGACAGCCACAGGACCAGCTGCTAATGAGAATTAGCAATGCACGTCCCATTATCAAGGAACTGAATAACACTAGTAGGTAGGATATGACCCCAAATGTGTTCTTGCATTCCTCAGCTTCATTTCCCCTCTGATTTCCCTCTACTATTCCAGTTACACCTTTTTAGTCTCTGAGTTGTGCATGTCTCTATGGCTGTTCTCATTCTCTCTGGAGAATGAAAGAGTGAGAGAATGTTGCATGTTCAACAGCTCTGTTGGAAAGTTTTCAAGAAATAAGCTGTGAAAATAATTTTTTTTTTCTTTTCTCTAGTAACATTTTTCAAGGGCTGAGAACTGGCTTGGATATCATCTTTTCTCATGTCTCATAAAAAAAAAGAAGTGTTGACATGTCTTTATTTTGAATCAATGATTTATCAAAGAAAAAAGGAATGAGCAGCTGTTTCTCACCCTTTGTAGCCAACCTGACTAAAGTATCTCATATTTTTCAACACTTCATGCTTAATTTTCATCTATATAAGAAGAGGACTTGGAGCAACACTTCTTTGTCCTAGTATTAGATACTTTTTAAAGTGTTATTTGTTCTGGCTGAATTCTTCAGGAATTCCAAACCACAAAGTTCTCTCATGTGAACACAAGACTTGGATGTCACCAGCACATAGAGCAACAAACATTTGCACAAAAGTTTTGTGACTGAATAATCTACCTCAGCTGATGCCTGAAAGTCAACACCATATGTCGACTTTTCTTCACTCTTATAGCATGTGTGGGCTTCTCAGTCTCAACTATTTTCTATGTTTAAACTAAACATACTACATAGCCGTGTTACTGAAGTGCTTTCCTAGTGAAAAGTTCATTGATGGACTGCTATAATTAATTTCCTTTTCCATAATTTCAGAAGGTAATTGTAAAAGCCCCCTCAATTTGATACTGATACAACCTGGGTGTCTTTTATTAACAAAGCAAGTTCTTAAAGCATCCTTATTTTTACTGCTGCTGCTACTACATTAGCAGCTGAAATGTGATTATACCTTTGAGATCCATCATGTCACCTATAGTTATCTGAAATGCTGTTCTCAATTCATTATACACTGAAATAAAGATACAAATCCAGTCCTACAGTTTCATTTTATGTGACAGCTCTCAGTCATGTGGGAGATGTGTACCACAAAACTGCATTTATTATAAATCTATATTAAAAGCCTGTCCTATATGAGCATGTGGATTAGAAAACTTGTTTCCTGACAATGTCTACAAATGCACAGTCCAATCCATATGCCTTGCCCTAATACAGATCTAATAAAAATGTTCGCAAAATTCTTAAGGGTTAGCTGCCTTTCAATTTCTCCCCCTCAGGTGCTTCCTTCCCAAGGGACTGGTTGTTTTAAAAACAAATCTACCTACGAGTCTTGTTTTTCCTAGAAAATCTCCAGATAAGCACAAGTTGAAATCGCTTGTTTTCATCAAAGCTATTTCTTTATATCTTTGACATTGTTTTTGTTCTTTTAAATTAAAGGGGGAATCTGTAAAGCTCTGAAACTGCAAGGGGCTGAATTGCAGGTCTCTCTGGAAAAGACCATGGTTTAAGGCAAAGCTTACAGCTCTGGAATTGAACAGGGGAGCTCCCAGCTCCCACCACATGTAGAGAGCTTTCCAACCCACTGCATCCACAGCTCATTTGCCTGTGCACAGGTGTGGCCACCCCAGCTCTGGAACAGTCTGGTAATGTTAAGTCACGTTGCATGGACGGGGTCAAGGGAGGAAAAGGGAAAATGTTCCATTTTCCATCCCTTCCCACCACTGCCAGATATAGAAGTGAGGCTGGGTGTATGGAAAAACTCATTACCTCCCACAACACACCTTGGTTCTCATCTATCATTAGACCATCACGCTTCCAGCCATCTGACTGGTACAGGCTTAGAAGCAGCAAGAGTTTAATTACCCAGATATTCAGCGAGGGAATCTTCTGGGTTGTTGCAGTGCATTCAGAAAGAGCTGCTTTGAAATCATTTGAGCAATACACAGCATTTCCTGCGAGAGGCTCCCTGCTTTGCTGAATTGATGCAGACCCCTCTCTAAGGTAAGAAGCACATTCACACGAGCTGACAGAACCCACGTGAAAGCTCAGAGCTGCTCAGGGCTTTCTTGACGTGTTTGCATAATTGTGGTTTTTCAGACCAAAAGAGGAAGGTAAACTTCATTCATGCCTGACCTGCTGGCCTTCACAGCTGGAACATGTTGGAATCACTCCTGGCACTGAAAAGGTTAATTGTCTCCTGCTGTGAGGTAGGAGTCTAGAAAAGGATACCACATTTGGTGGGAATTATGGTAAATGAGGTTTTCTTTATAGCACTGCTCATTCTCAACATGTTGAAAGGGCATTAGTTCACAGTCACTTTCTCTGGAATTATCAAATCTGCTCAGGAAGCCTTCATTAGGATATTAAACAAGACTTAATAAGTGAAAGTGATTTGCATCGCTGATAATCGTGCGCATTAATCAAGCAAGCTTCTGTCTCTCCCTCTGCAATATGTTTCATGTTCCATTGTAAAGCCTCTTTAATTCTGTAGGGCTTCTTAAAAGGGAAACGTTACATTTAGAAAGCCATTTTTAAAATTATTTACTTAGCAAAGATCACTATAAATAATGTTCAACTCACTCCTCAGCTTTAACCATCAATATAATTAATACTGAGGGGTTTGTATCAGGGATAGGGACCAGATGTGTTCCCATTTATCAGATATAGATTGCACTTACTCTAATAAATGTGTTTTCATTCTGAGTAAGTTTTGAAACCAAATAACTGCATGTGACACTTTAATCTGAAGTCACAATTTTAGGCTAAGGCATTTATTTCTCATGCCATGGTGGACCATGCAAGCTTTCACTACATCATCCCACATACCAGAGTCACCCTCGCAGTTCTTAATGAAATTGTGCGGTAAATATCCCCTGCTCTTTGGTAATTCCAAGGTGGCTCTGCATGATTTATTCTTGGGGGCTGATGCCACTTCTGAGAGCACAGCCAGCTAGCATGGTGTAAATAATCCTCACACTTCTACAGCATCTTCCTTCTCAGGATCCCACAAGGGTTTGTAAACGGGGAATTTTCACAGCACCCCACAAGACAAGACTTTTGCACCAGGCAGGCCAACACTCAGGAAACAAAGTGTTTTTGCCTACATCAGCAAATGCTTGAGAAAACAGAATTAGATCCTTAAAATTAGAATTGGACCCTCTGCTGCCCTTGCCACTAGCATGCACTATGCCAGTGTTGGCTACTCCCTCTGCCATAACCCTACAAACACCATGAGGGCTCTGCACACTCATAAGTGCCACTGCACATGCTGCACAGCCATGAGAAGAAAAAAACAAACCAACAAACCAATCTTGATATTACTATTCTTCACCAAATGCCTCACCAAGGACAGCCTTAAGGAAAATTTTGACACATGAATTAGAAAAACGTGTAGATATTATATATAGTGCAACAGGAGGGCTTTGGCTACAGTCTGTGAATATACAGAGGTAGCCAAAAACACAGTCTAAGAAGGGAATAACACTGATGTCAGGATGAAGAAACATATCATCCAAAGAAGTTCACCAGTGAGGGTGACCTCTTACCCACCAAAATGATCTAAAGCAAGGAGGTTTATACATTTTCTAGGAGTTCATATGAGAGCCTGAGCAACTATGATGATGTTTGGCTATTTCTGATACAGCTATGATTCTGTTTCTAAAGAAGGGGTGGAAATTACTGGTGGGAGTCAAGGCCCACTCTTTTTGCAGGTATGATGATTTACCCACTCCCTGGAACAGGCTGCCATTGCTTACTTCCTTCATGGACTTTTTGCATTGTCCTTACTGCATTTCATGTCATTTACATTCTCCCAAGACTCAAAAGCATCATTTAAGAAACCATCACTCAAATTATGACCATGAAAGTATTTATTGCTCCTAAGAAAATGCTGTTTGCTGGAGCTCATGCTTGCATTCACTGAGGCTGAGCACTTAGCTTAAATGGAGCTAAAGAGATGATGTTTCTATAAAGTTGTGGAGACTCAATTCATTCTAATGGCCTGAAACATGAATTATGTGCCCTGCCTCACTAACTTCATGGTTCAGTAAGCTGCTATAGCTCAGATGGAACTATATATCTAAAGAGAGAAAGGTGTTATTCCCTGCTTACTGCTGATTTCCTTTTATTTGTGTCTATATATGTGTTTATTTGTGGTGTTTTCCAGATAGCAGGTGTTAAACTTCATAGGTGCAACTGAACAGTTTTCTTGTGGCTTTTTTAGAGTATATTTGAGAAATTCAACATCCAGCAATTCTTTCCTGGTTTCAATATCAAGTTTTACGGTTGGACCACGACATGGGTGAGAAACAGTTCCTCTAAGCTTTGAAATCAGTTATGTGGATTCCCTCTGATGATAACCAAATGGGAAAAAAACATTCCAGTGTCCACTAATAAGAGCCCAAATGCAACCATATTTTTTTCTTAACTGCTGCACTGAAGTTTTAAAATTTCAAAGCGGGAGCATAAAGTTTAAGCTCCCAAATCAATGCTTTGGTGTTTAAATGGATTTGGCCATTTATTTTGCAAGTATGTTGGGAGTTGCACTGGAGGTCAGTGCAGCAGGCTTGCCTGAGCACGGTCCATTACCCTCTGCAGCAGCAGCAAACATGGGACAAAGGGACCCCTTCATTATCCCACACAAGGAAAACTCTGGCAGGGGCTGAAAGAAGGTAATGACTACATCTCCAGTGAACAAATAGAGTGCCACATGAAGATACCCAAACTAGCTCTAATTGACAAAAATGCAGTTTCTCTGCATGGCATTGCACTGTGCCATGCAAACACAGCTTAAACCTGTGTTTGTGGAGGTGCATTCCTGGTAGTTCTGGGTAAAGTTAGCTTTAGGGCCAAGACTCCCTCCATATAGCTCTGACAACTGGAAGATCAGAGATAATGCTAATGAGATCCCTCTATTCTGAATTATTGCTGCCAACTGTATCAGTGTTAAAGCCCCTACTCCTGGGATCATATGATTTGCTGAGAATCTCTACTCTCATTTAATAATAAAAAGGTAATTTCCATCAATGATGCAGAGGAAAGCTTGGAAGCATGACCAGAATATGTCCTAAAACCTCTCCTCTCCTGCCAAAAAATCCCTCAGAGGTAATAAAAGGAGTCTAAAAGGTATTATTTTTAATCTTCCAATATTTAAGCCAATGACATAATTCTCTGCGCTTCAGCATCTTATGATTTTTGAGCACTCAGAAGTATTAATAATGCAGCCTAAACCAGATATTTGTGAAAATGCAGCACTAAATGGCATAGAGGAGAGGCACATGAGGCCTTCAAACTAGCAGAGCAGGGCTGGGAAGGGAGGGAGGGTGAATGGCCACACAAGCTGTATCAGTGTGACCAAATAAAACAGGCCCTGGATGCCTCTCTGTTCAGAGGCCAAGTGGAATGAAATGTCTGGTGCCCACATCCCTCACTCTGCTTTCCCCAAAAATAAGGTGTCTGTGTTCAAACTGCCCCCTGGGACTAGGTGCTCACCTGTGAGTTCATTCACTACCAGAGCTCCTGGGATAATAAGAAGGGAGAGCTGCAGGCTCGGGAGCCTGGAGAAGGGGCTACATGCAGGATCCCTGACATGGGGAGAGGAGGGAGGCAGCTTGCAGGATGGGAAGGGTAAGGGAAGCACAAAGTGAGTGAGTGTCTGCCAGGTGGGAAAAGGAAAGCATGCAGAGCCAGAAGGCAGCAAAATATACAGCTCTCTGAACACTAAAATAGAATTACTTCCTGGACAGAAAGGCACAACTGCCCTTCTCTTTTTGCTGTAAAATGTTACTATGCAGCTGCAGTTTGCCACCACCTCTCCATCTTAACACTTGTGGATGTTTCTTGATAAATAATAATCTTTACTAAGCCAGACTGGCATATGACCCAGAAAGAATTCCATACCAAGTTTTAATTTAATCTTTACATGCCACATTGAAAAATCAGACAAGATGATATCAACCAACTGCTTTCAGGAAAAAAAAAGCCCACAAACACACAAGAACTCATCTAGAATGAGATTGTTGATTTAGGCTTAATTGGAGCAAATGTTTCTATAAATGGCATGTGTATATAATTTCTCAGACTGCAGAAATTTGTGAGTAATAGTGGTGTCAAATACAGTCCTGTATGATTTTGAAATGGAGGGGGTAATACATAGCAGTTTTTGGGCCTGACTATTTTCATTGCCTCTGACTTATTTTCACTTCCTGAGAAAAAGATTACACATAAGAGACAAATACACCAATTTGAGGAAAAAATTAGGATGTGAAATTTTTGGGCAGGCTCATCTCACAACCTGAGGCCAAATCTGTGAATAATTTTTACAGTCACAGGGCACAAACACAGAGGGATATGGTCACAAATATTTTTATTAGTGGAAAAAGCAAAGCAGAAAATTCTGGCCTTTGAGATACAGGAGAAAGCAAGGAAGTTGGTTGCACTAACATAATCAAAGCACTCAGACTCTGCCAGAAGCCTTGGACATCACCTGTTTTTAACTGTGAAGGCCAGAAGGCCAGATGTAAACAGCAATAATTGCTTTCAGAAATGATAACAAACGTTAAGCAGTCCTTCTCATAGAACATCAGTCTGATTTTGGTGATCACGATGTGGAAATAATAAGAGGAAATCCTTTCAAGGTTTTGTGCAAGCATTGCTATGGATTCTCCTGGCCACCAGCTTTCTCACTGTTACACATTAATTGATTGCTAATCTCTGCTCCTTGGCCCAGTTGCAGTGGGATCTGCTCCCACAAACTCAGAGAGTTTGTGACTCCTCTCAGAATCCCCACTCCTCTCCCCAGAGGCACCTTCTGAAACCTACAGCAGACAATAGCTCACTGGTAATTTCTATAATGATGTGCCAGTGGTACTAAGATACTTGCCTTCTTGCTGGAAGCACTTGGATAACCTGTCAGTGTCTGTTATGTTACCATGTCATATCATATTTTATGTGACACTGCCTACAGGGCTGCATATATGGAGTTTCATGAGCCCCTTCCCAGTGGTCATGGGGCATGTTTGGAGCAATATTATTTTTTACAACTTCTGGAGTAACACAAAACACTTTTGGAATTTAAAATAATAAAACTGACCTCAAACTGAGACTTTACTGTTGGCCTGATGTATGGTGCACCATGAAAAAAAAACCAACGAAAGGAATGTGCCTTCTGTCCTTCACGGTAAACTATCACAAGGATCCAGCAGCCACATAAAATTGGATTCTGGCAGAGTGATCAACTCATTTGTACTCATATTTCCTGTCATTTGCCTTGTGATCTGCTTAGCAATGTCCTCTTGGTGAACCTGACATTACATCCTAAATCTACAGGTCTTTTTGTTTTTTCTCCCAGCAGTATTGCCCTTCTCACATGCTGCAAACTCAGCGTTGTTGGTGGAAAGTACTCAAGTAAGAGAAAAACACAGATTAACCAATCAATATAAATTAACACACAACCAAAGTAACTTAATTAATAGCAGTGAGGCTTTGTCATAAAGAGTAAATTCAAGGAGAATCATTCTCATCAGTTCTTCAAAGCAGGTTTTATAGTGCCCTGCTACAGTAGCAACTGCGTCTTTCTTCCTGTTGGAGATGGACTGTGTGCAGAGAGGAAGAAAGAGGAAGAGAGAGGAAGGAAGGAAGGAAGGAAGGAAGAGCAACTGATGTGTTTGGTTTTCTATTTTGATATATCTGGGTGGCACATCTTCTTCCAGGAAGACTGAAGTACCAGTAAAGACTAAGCAGGAATTGTGGGAGGCCAGGAATTGAACTTGTTTCATGCCTTAAATAATATGTATGTATTAAGACCTTTTATAGATTGGTATTATTTTATCCACATGTCTAAGAAAGCTGATCACCATTGTACCTTTAAAGAGGTGAGTATAACTTTGAGTACATAAAGTGCCTGTGAGTGACAAGGTCAAGGATGGAACCAAGGGTCTATAAATCCCAAATCCTTCCTCTCGCAAATAGTTAATACTTCCCCTCAAATGTGAAGAACGATGATTTTTCTGGGTTACGTTACTTTTTGGGGATATATAACCTCTTATTGGCCAAGAAATTAGTTGTTCAAGATCCCAGCAAATTAAGCACACTGTAGTGAAAGGTGAAGATCCCATATTAATTTGTCTGTGATAGCCTCCACCTCTGAAGAGAAATGCCCATTTCAAATGTGATTTTATTGCAAGAGCAATAGAAAACACGCTTTTCTTAAATGAAGTTATAAAATTATTTTTACCACATCCTTCCTCATCTCCTTTTTCTATGGATCAGAACGACAGGAACCAGATGCTAAGTCAGAAAGGACATTGTTCCACCTGCAACATCTGGCTCTTTGGCAAGCTGGACGGGAAGCTTCAAAGTTGCATCTCTGCCTCTCACATGGTAAGGCTGCTGGTTGATTGCTTTATCTTTCTGGATGTAATTTTCCTTTGATTCACCTATAACTCTGAGGAACTGATGCATTTGTATCCATTTTGAATGTGGTTCTGTACAAATACCACATTTGATCTCCTGGCAGATCCTTTTATTTTCATTTAAGTGTTCTTTATTTCATGCACTAGCTCTACTGCTGCTCAGCTACATTGTGGTTGATACTTGCACACATGCCACAGCCTTTTTCCTACATACAGTCAAATAGCCAGGCTCTCAGCCATGCAAAACCAAGTAGGAGTTGAAAGACTTTTCTTAGTATTACTCCCTGCTGCAGTGAGGCATTTTTAGAGAAGAAGCAGCCGCCTGTTACTTACAAACATTCCTGACCCACTCCTGTCCTCAATTCCTTAGTCTTTTTCTATCAGATTTTTTCCATTTCTCTGTTTCTTGTGAGCATTAGATCAAGTAAATTAAACATTAAAGTAACTTTCAGATGAACCAGAAAAACAAGACAACTGCAACTTAAGACTGAGCATCAGTCTCCTCAGAACCAGCTGGCCTACTGAGGTAACAACTCATTTCAGCTGTTTCCAAGCACTTTGATGTTGAAGTATGAAGAAACACAAAAAGTCTCCACAAAAAGATAATTGAGATAGCAGAGAACTGTACAAAGCATGTATAGCACAACAGTGTTCTGGCTGGGCTCTCTAGAGGGTGCTGTGAAACACTGTTAATTAGTAGGAAAGGAGTAATGAATTATTAGGATCCATTCATTCAGGATTTAAATCCTGACTAGAAATGTATCCTGCCCTACACCTATCAATACCTTTTTTACTTTGTGTTGTAATCTGTAAAAGGGAAAAGGCTTCCCATCTTCATTCCACTATTCCCTTCCTCCACCTGCACCAGCCATCAGACTGAAATCTATTTTCCTAATTGATCTATCCCTGCTCTGAGGCAGGTAACATGCAGTCCATCTGAAAGCAGCATAAGGTGAAGCCCAAGAAAATTATTTTTCCTGTAAAGAACCACCTTTCTTCAGGTTCTCTGGGGCCAACCAAAACTTGGCAGCTGCTTCAAAACAGCATAACCCATGACAGCAGGTCAAGTCATCTGTCCACACAAGGCAATGAGTGTGTTCCATGGTGTGGCCCAGCAGAACTTGCTTCATCTATTCACTTTAAACACCCTGGGTCAGGCTCTGTTTCATGATGGGTGGACTCTGACCTAAATCCCAAGGCAGAGGGAATTGCAGCTTTGCCTGTGTCTAGCTACCAAGCTCGAGGATAGATGCCTTGCAACCTGCAGACATAAAGTCATAAAGAGTAAAATCAGTGGAGGTGAAATGGATTTGGATTTGGAAATGGCACCAGTGTAATTGGTAAAAATATGACCCATTGTGTTTCAGCTTCACAAAAATCAGCAGGAGTAAAGGAAGCCTATTTTCATCTAAATTTAAACTTATTTGAAAATGTGAAAATAGTACCGAAAACTTGTTTTGCCTTTCTGAGTTTTAAGGATAATTCCACTCTGAGTCAGAAAAACTGGATTTTCTCCAACCTTCAGAAATTTGTTGTCATGAAAGTTTCTAGCAACAGAGGAAGCTGCAAGTGGGGTTATGGCCCAGTTCTCCTAGCTACTGTACCAACTCAAGGTAATAGATGGTCTCTCCTGCAAAGGACTAGCAATAAAAATAAAAAATAGATATGGAAAGTGGCAATGGAAAGAGCATAGAGGTGAAGTGACTTAATAAGGTTACATAGCAGAGCTAAGAGTGGAATACAATTCTACTCGTGCCTTCTCCAAGTACCCACTAGAAGAGACCATAGACATCCCTCAGTTTTTCCAGGCAGTCCCCCAGTATTTGTTACCCTTGACTGGGTGCCTTCCCTTGGTCTTTCTGAAAAAAAAAAAAAAAAAAAAGAGATAAAATCCTTGGGCTGTACTTCATAGTGTTGACAAAATAGTTCACTGTTATGAACAGCTATAAATGAGTTCATTTGTTATTTTTATTGTACCCATTTTGCACATTTATGTAGTTGATGTATAGGAATATAAGTGTATCTGGGACTTGACTCATTTCTCCTGCAATCTGTGCAGACTCCTTCGGCCACCTGACAACACAGCAACTACAGTTGATAATCTCTGGGGCAGCCACAGGCAGTTTGTGGAGAAAGGACTTTGACAGAATTGTTTTCTTGACTCAAAAAGAAAAGGACTAAATAAAATCTGAGAGTAACAGCTGCCATGGAAGTCTACACATCCTTTTCCCTCTCAACACCGGAGAAACCAACCAGAGGTAAAGCACCTCGACCTTTCCAGACCTACAGTAAAGATCTTAACTCCACTCAATTCGTGCTTACAGGCATTAAACCCTCACAGAAGAGTTAAAGTCATGCTGCTTGCAAGCCTAAGAGTGAATAAATAGATGTCTGAACGTGTACTTTTGCAAAAGGGAGAGGAAGCACTCGTAGCTCCAGTGCATACTGGCAGTCACAGATTCACTGGGCAAGGTGACACCTAGTCCTCACTGGCCCAGCTGCAGCTACTGCCAGTCTCCAGCCCTCCCAGTATTCTTTCTGTCCAAGGAAACCAAAAGACTTCCTGGCCTGCTCCAGAGGTACCAGTCACTCTTTTCTCTAAAACTGCCCAGCTGCCCAGCATAGTTCAGTCTGACTCAGAGGGACTCCTCCCAGGCTCTCCTTAGCTTGCTGACAGTTCTGCTCTAGACCAGAAGGAACTTTTTTGTACCAAACCCCACACTTGATTTTCCAGCCTGACCTGGAAGTAGATACTCTTCTTCCAAACCTTTCCTCTCTGCTGCAGGGCTCTGCACACCTCTGTCTTTGCAGAAACTCTGCCTTGAAGAAGGCTGTTTTCAGGGACATTGGGTGACCTGGAGGATCACTGTGTGCAGGAGATCCCTTTTGCTGCTATAACCATTATCTGAAAGATTCAGTAACTGTGTCAAGAATGTCACCCACCACACAGTGCTCTCCAATACCTTGAGGGAGGGTCACAAAGAACAGCCAAGGAGCTGGGAATCTGGTGGGCACCAGTGAGATTAGACAGGATAGAAAATGTGGCCAACAGAGACGGGAGAAGGGTGGAAGTCAGACATCCAAAAGAAGTGGGTACAGACCTCTTCTAAGTATGCCAGTGAAGGCTTTGCTTCCAAGACTTTCCCTAATGCTGGCAAACTATGTACAAATGCAGATTTATGGTCAGACCAACACTATCTTGCCAGCTTTACAGATGTGCTTTTCCTCTTCTGCATTTTTAAGCTGTCGAGCTACCAAGATAATTCTACAATGCTGAGCTTTTTCTTCTGTATAAAAGGTCTCATCTTGTTTCCAAAGAGACTTAATGTTTTTCTCCATAGATACAATTTTATAATTTGTCCTTCCTCATTTTCAGTAACATTGTAGTTCCTTAATGGTCAGAAACCAAGGGCCTAATATTTGAGTGTCAAGGACCATGAAAAAAATTAATTCCCTGTGAAGTGAACAAGATCTCTGTGTGTGTGCTGAGCACCTTTGAAAATCAGGCTCTCTTGTGCTTAGCTATCAAAATGATTGGCACCAGTTGTATCCCTAGCAGTGTGATCTATATGAAAGCATCCCTCCTTCAAAATCTTGTCACTAATTCCAAATCACGTTGCTTCAAGATCCTATCAAAAATATATTAAATTTCTACATAATCCAGTCTAGTTTCTCTGCAGAAGAACAGTTTAATTTACACTGTTCAACCTGGTTAGGCTATTCATATTCTCCATTTGATTAGGCCAGCTCTACTTTGATCACATCAGCACCAGAACAAACATCATTTCCCAGGTATGGTCTCAGGACATTCACCTTTTAATGTCTCCAATCAAACTGCTGTTTTGATACTTTTCCTTCTGTTCCCCAATCCTCTTCCTGCATTTCATATAGTTTTCAAAGGAATTTTTTCTGTGGTGCCCTGTGAGACTTTCCCCCACCATCTCACAGAGTGCCCCCAAAGCCAATGGTGATTTGCCTTCTCCTCTATCATTATTCTTTATGTGCAGCTTTGCAAAATCAACAGCAGTTTCTTTTCCTAAAGAAGCTGTTCTTTCATAAACCAATATTAGTGTTTCACCTGTGGCCTTTCCCTGGAAAAATGGAATGACAGAGGGTGTCACTACAATGCTTAGGGAATTCTCCCTGTTTTTGTTGGCTGTGCTTACATCAGATCAGCTTGAATGTGCACACCCACCAACAAACATATATATTTTTATAGCAAATTCTCTCCAACTAGTGAATGAAAATCAAAAGGTCTGCACTGTCCTGTGACACATCTACCAAATGCCCAGGAGAAAAACTTGGCATTAACCTTCAATAAATGAATGGATTATATTGCAAATAATAAGGTGGCTAAATATAGGCATGATCTATGAATTAAACATTGCCTAACTTTGCATGATGCTAATTTATTTTGTCATATCTTGATGATTGAGCTGTGGTTGTGTCCTTCTGAATGCTTTCTAATTGTCCAGTGGTTGTCCTTTGCAATCCAGCTGCTGGCTACAGTAAAATATACAGTAAGTAATCCATGTCAACACTACATACACAACTGCACACATTGTATACCAGACATGGGTGACACTTTGTGAGGTACACACAGACAGACAGCATAAATGCATACATGGCCTCATTCATTAAAAAAAAAAGCAAAATTCAGTTATTGAACTGATTAGAAATATTATCAACTGTGTGTAATGACTGCAGATTAAACCTTTCTGTGCCTTTCCTGTCAACAAATCATCAGCATTTCCCATGCAGAGAAATGTTACATTATTCTTAGCAGTAAATCTCTTACATTTGGTCTTCTGTAAAAATTAGAAGGAAGCCTTTGCCAAGAAAAAGCAGCCCTTATACTGGGTGCTGTACAACCACAGAAGAAGAATGAGCCACTGCTCCAAAGGCACTCTAAGGTGGGAGAGATGGGAACAGGTAGAAATTAAATACACAGAGAAGGGATTTGCTCAAAGTCCCAGGGGCATGACAGCTCCTGTAAGCATCTGCCTGAGAGCTGGATGAGCCTGACCCCAGACAAGAGATGGGACAGCCTCTGGTGGGAAGGCAGCTTTAGGATTAATTGATGATGAGAGAGGCTGCTGGAGGACAGGGAATTTGCAGAGGAGCAATGGAGAGCTGAGAAGCCCCACTGCAGGGTTCAGAGTGCTGAGTGAGGAGGATGTGTGAACCTGCCCTGGCCAGGGTGCCGTGAAAGGGCACTCTGAAATGCCCTGCTGTGTAAGGGCAGGGTGCACATTCACCTCAGCACTGCGAGCACCTTGCTCTGTGCACAGCACAGGCACTCAGAGCATGGCCAGTTCTCTGTGGCACATGCCTTTGAAAGTCCCCATTTCAAATACAGGGGCACTGCAAGTGCCATGCTCCTTTCAGCCAGAAAGGCTGTTTGATCCATAAACCGGCTTTTTGCTCTTTGGTCCTCTTAGATGCCCATCTGTGCCTTAGAACTATTTCTTGAGTAGGACTTTCAAATGCTCCAAGGGTGCTTGTAACCCTCTCCAGTCCCAGAGTTTTACCATATCTGTTCTCCTCCAAGTCAGAAAATGCATCTGAGAACAATGTGCCAATGCTTTCACACAAGACATCCTGCACATCCCTGACAAGGTGCTGACTCTTCTGCTAAGACACATAGATTCAGCTTCTACCAGCTTCCCAGTGTTCTAAATGCATGGTCACCTGGAAGGAATCTGCAAAAAGGGAAAGAAAATGTATTTACCAATGGCCACTGTTAGAGGATACACAATATCCTGTAAAACCTCCTGGATCAAAGCAAGCACAACATACCCTTATAGTCCTTCTTCCTAAATTAATTTATGCAGATCCTGCTCAAGTTTGTTAGGTAACAATATCAATTATTTGATTCATGTAAGAGAGAGCTGGAGAGGGGATTGTCCCTTTAAAATCTGTTAACACTTTTTCTATGTTTTTCCTCCTATTTTCTTTCAAACTCAAAATATGGAATATTTTGTGACTTTAGATCTGCAGGGAAGAAGATTAGCCAGCTTTGGAACATGGCAATGTGCTTCTAAGCAAGTGGCAAGCACCACCTCAAACACACAGCCCTAGAAGATGTGCTCAGTAAACTAGTATGATTTTTTTTTTTAATGAAGAGATGAGCTTCCCATTGCTCTCTGTCATGTAAAGCTCATTATGGAGGCCAGTTTCACCCTGTGTTTACCAAAACTGTCTACTGAGAGCTCAGAGAAATAAAAGAAAATGCCAAAATATATAAAATAATAAGAATTGGAAATTACATGTGTAATTCATAGAGCAAATTAACAGAGATTACTTGTACAAGTAGCCTGCAATGTCCTTAAAAATATTCTTTAACTGAGGAAAAGTTTTCTGACCTTTGGAGGAAATGCTTGCTTCTAGCTATGACTAAAAAGAGATTTCCTTCTTTCTCTGTTGTGTTAAGAATCTTTTCTTCTTATAAAGAAGGCACCACAGTGGTTTATAACTGTCATAAAAGCCTGCAATCCTTTTGAGGTTAAGCTACTCAGCTATTCAACTTTTACTACAGAAACTTTGAAATTCAAAAAGAAAAAATAATGTAAGTTTTTGAAGGACATGTGTTGCTGTAGGTGATCCTGTTAATTAAAAGTGATTGCCTGCTAGGAAATCATACTTTAAAAAGTTTCATGAATTTATTAGAACCCTGAAGGTATCTTTGTATGCACAGGGCTTTACATGCCATTTATGCAATTTTGTTTCAGATCTGTTTAAAGCTTCACTGACGCTCCCTGAGCAGGGAACAGCACTGCCAGCATTTGTATGTATTTTGGCTAATTGAATTATGTGAAAATACATACTAATGAAGCTTTACCAGTGATGTTTGCTGAGGATAGTTTAAGTCTCATTTTCTTCTATATTAGCAGTATTTTTATGTTGCAAATTTACCTTTTTGAACAGCACAAATTCCTGTAGGTTTTTGTGCAGAAACTAAGTCCCCCTTTTTTTTTTTGCAGTGTTATTCAGTAAGCAGTCATGTGAATGTATATGTGAATGCATGTCAATTGACATACAGCTTTCTACAGAGATGAAAAGATAAAGAGTAAACTACAATTTGAGATTAAAATATACTCTTTTTTATTAGGAGAGAAAAATTTCAAATGGAAAACTAATTAAGATCTATCTTAACAATTTATTTTTCCTGCTACTAGATTTACAGATTGTATTTTAATTGGTCATTACTTAATTATCCATTTCTGCACAAATCCATCTGGCAATATCCTTACATAGACCTTTCCTCAGCAATGCTTTGCTGCCCCTTGACAATGGTGTTTGAGGGATAAATGATTGAGACAGAACAGTTGTTTACCGTGTGTGGGTTTTTTTAAGATGAACCATGGGAAATATCAAAGCTGAGGTGTATGAATCTACTGCACTTGAGATGTGTGGGGATCCAAATCCCTGTGCTCACCAGCTGACTGCAGGTAACTCAAGTTTGTGGCCACTTCACAAAAGCAATCAGCTTAATTGCCTAATAAAAATTGCGGTCGGGTTTGCTGCTCACATTTTCTTTTTCAGGTTAGACATTAGAAAACTCTTCTCTTTTTCCTTTCTGTCATGTCATTTTTGTACTTTATAGTATATTGCATAAACTAACCCAATGTGCAGACAGCACCCTGCCTTGGTGTAATATCAAATGCTGAAATGTTGAAAGGAAAAAAAATCCTCTGTGACTCTTACCAGCCAAGAAAAAAAGAACTGAGGAAAAGTAACAGGAGATTTATGAAAGTTCACCATACACTTTGATGAATGTGTGGGCAGGTAATTTTGCACATGCTTTGGAATATGTTGTCTGTTACAGAGAAATTTATGCATCCCAGAATTGCTTTGGAACGATCAGTGCTGGGGAGTTGTTCGGACTTGACCGGGCACTTGGTAATTTTAACATTCATTTGGAGCCACTGCACTCTGCTTTGCTGAGCTTTCCCAGATTCACACTATTTTAAATAATATCCCAGTACAGCTCTAGACAATGTGCATAATTAATTTTATTTTTTAGAAAACATATTAATAGCAAATGGGTAAAGCTGTCGTTTGGTATAATTAATTTTTTTTTTTTTCTTCTAATCCAGAGCTCTTTTAGATTATTGTACTTTGTATCAGAAAGCCTGGAATTGAATTTTTTCAAGTTGGACTTCCCCTGCTATTTATAAAATGTAATACTAACATCTTTAGGAATGTAAATATTTAGGGTTTGCATGTAGATGTGCATATCCATGGATTTCAGATTAAAAAAGTTCCACCTGAATTTTACCTTTTTAAAGTCAGAATCTGCATTTATCTATCTACCTGCTGCAGCATGAACAGTTTGTTGTGTAATGCATGAATAAGGTTTGTGAATAATAAAGCCAAGAGTTAATACTTTAGAGAAGGGTATGAAGTACAGTAAGAAAAGCAAATATTCAATTTTTTCAGTTTCCCATTAATACTGGTACTGTCAATCTGGACTATAATGTCTTTTAGGATTAAATAAATGTGTCAGTTCATCTGAATGACTGAGTGAATAATGTATTAATGTGCATTTGAAGTGCACATTTACGAATATGTATCTGCCAAGCCCAGTAAAAAAATTCTTTCTACAGAGAGTCCTTCTTTCAGAAATGATACCTCTTGAGGCATTAGAAACAAACAGGGCTTTTCCCTCAAGCTCTTATAGTCCCTCTTCACCATCCAAAGTAATCAGATAAACATTATTGACATGTCAGTGAATTCATCATTAAATAATGATGAATTATCACTTCTATCACTATAATAGCAAGGTGTTTCAGAAAACTTAAATGAAAGAAGGCTGCAGGTTAAGGGGAAGACTTTGTTCAGTCATGTAAGAGATGTACACAATGTGGAAGAAAGCATCTGAAAAGACCCCAAGCCTTTTGAAAAATTTGTAACTCCTGATCAACAGAAAAGAAGCATATTTTGCATTTTGTCTTATTTATCTGTCATGCCTCCCTGCTCAGTGCTGGTGTCTTGAAACTGCTTCTGCAGCAGGAGTCACAGCCAGTTCTACTGCAAGTTCTCTGCCACCAGCACACACTCAAATACTCACCAGCTGTTTTGCTCTGAAAAGAAAAAAAAGACAACCTGGTGCTGTTACCAAATGCCAAGACCCTAGTTGAGATGCAGACAATGTCTCCAGGCTCCCATTATGTTGCCTCAGCCCTGAGCTCTGAAGAGTATCGATAAGGGGCACAAAATAAAACAGGGAAATCAAGAGACGCTGAGTAATAGACCTTTGAATCTTTGTTATTGTTAGATTTACAAATAACACAAACTGGTTTGGGTAGGGAAGGGAAAGCAGTTTGCAGTTCAGCATTGGCCTTGATACAATATCATTTCTCATATGTGGAAAAAAGAGTATTTGAACACTGAGAGCCATCGTGGTACAATGAAAGTGAATAAATCATGGCTTCTGTATTAAAGGGTCAGCCTCTCCATACCCCTGCAAAGGGGGTAGCAGTGCTCATGCTGGTGTAAAGCTGATCCACCTGAATGCATAGGGCATTATATGTGCATCGAGAGAGGAGAGAGTTTTGTGTTCTGGGTATTTTCCATCTTGCAAGATCATCTTTCCTCTGTACCAAGGGTTTTGTCATCTCACTTTATATTTTGCCTGTGGCCAGTAAAACCTTATGCTTTTCTACTCAAATGAAGATTTACATTGAAATTCTGGATTTTGAATGAAAAGAAACTCTAGATGCTGAAAGGCTTTTTTTTGTGTGGATGTCAGCTTGTGTATGCAATTGCTCAGCCCCCTAGAAAGAATTTATAGTTACTTGCTCTTAAAAATGGCACCAAACCCAAAGCACTTTAAGCAAAACATACTATGCTTTACTAAAACCCAAAAATATTTCACCTCAAATGCTCATAATTGAAGTCTCTTCCTGGAAGAGATGCCTGGCACTCATTCAGCCACAAGGCTTGCCAGTCTTTATCCCTGGGTTCTGTCTGTCTCTGAGGGAAGTCTGGTACTCCTGCACCTTTTCCTATGTCCTTGCTACATCACTGCCCTTTATCCATTCCAACAAAACTGTGGTGGCATGGTAGTCCCACCTTCCTGTCCCACTGGTGCCACTTGCTGCCATCCCCAGAGCAACAGACTTCAAAGTGCAAAATAACTGGGGTGATCATAAACTCAGTTTAGGGCAATTGTTTGGGTTGGGTTGTAGACTCAGGTGGGCAAAACTCTGTTGCTTAATTCAGATCAAGTTTTTCAAGATCTCTGAAAAAAAAAGAAAGTTAAAAATTACGTGTTCAAGGCAAAACTGTGGGTTTGCCATCTTTGCATGTTTCTAAATACACGGGTTTATTGTGACACTGCTGAACCTGGAACTCAGTCTTCCAAACATATCCTTGGCTTCAGGTAGGTTGTTATCTGCCTGCTTTCCAGTCACACTGCCCAATTTGGCCCACACATAGACTGATCTGTGTCTGCACAGCAGGCCTTTGTCTGAAGTGACTTGGGTTTTGTATTTCCAAGGTAGCAACCCTAGATGGAATAATAAATACTCTTTTCTGGCAACATTTTTCTCCTTAAGATGGCAGCTTGCATCCCATTATTTTTAAGGTAGCCCACTGAAGCAGGCTGTTGGTTTGGGACAAAACCACAAGGAAGGGCTGAATGTGGTTCCTGGGTAAAACATGCCATGATTTCCCACCAGACTTGTATTACAGCAGAGGTTTAATCCTTTCCCCAAAGATATGTCTTTCTTGAGACTCAGTTCCAACCAGTAAAGGATGGGTCATTCAGAATTAAAAAAAAAAGAGAAAACAGACATGGCTCTTTGCAGTTTGCAGTCCTGATAGAACAGCCTCCCCAGCCTCTGGGGCATCAGGTAACAATGGGGTTTGATAATACTGCCGGAGTTTATTTGAGGGATGTTGACAAGCCTAATTGCTTGGCAGCTCTGAGCAGCTGTAGGGCCCCTGGCTGGTCTGGGGGAGGGGGGCATTAACTCTTGGTTTGCCTGTGGGGTTCTTCATCACAGCCAGAACACTCCCTGAGAGAGGGTTACTGTGACACTGGGCTGTGAGAAACACTCTGGGAAAGCATTCGAGTCTAAATTATGGGAAGTGACTGAGAAAGATACTGAGAGGACATAATGGCAGTAGAAGAATGGATAATGTATTTTAAATGGATAGCAGGTCTAGAAGGGGCCTTTCTGCATGTGTCCTCTGCACATTTAATATGCAACAGTGTCAGTTCTTGCAATGGAAGCCTTTTCCTGTGTTACCCAGACAGCTAGTTGTCTGAAATAAAAAGACCAACCAAGGCAAAAAACCCATGACAAATCATTTCTCTAACTGAGACAATGAGTCAACTTCCCTCAGCAGTCTCTCCACCATTTATTTCTACTTTTCACTGAACTTTGCCTTTTAAAGCAAATTCTACTGAGAAACAGAAGTGAATGGGGAAACATATCCAACATCATCATTGCTGACTGTGATACAAAACATTGCAGATGTGAGAATCAGCATCATTTCCACTCTGTGTTCTACCCTACTGGAAATGGGTCATTTGCAAGTCTAGCAGCAGGTATATAGCTGTAACATGGCAGGGTAAAGTTGTTTTGGGAGTTTCAATCGTGTATTTCCAGATTATTTTAGTGAAAGTGAAGTCCCCATTTTGCATTATAGCGGTGGTTTTGCAAACAATGTAGTTATCTGATGTGGAAAATAAAACACACAATTGTGCAATTGTTTTGGAACACAATAAAACTGCCATTCTCATTAGGCAGTGACCGTTCGATACAGAAATCCCTGAATTATGTCTTAAAATTCTGGATTAGTACTTGGCATTTCACCCTTTCATGGTTTGTGCTAGCACAAAGTGAATAGCCAGAATTTTAGCAGAAACCAAGAAGCCTGCATCTCTTCACCATCACTGCCAAAAGGTCTGCATGGTGTTAGCCACAATATCTTCCTCGTCTCAATTCTCTGTCAGTTGAGAGGCAATCCTTAAAATTTGGCATGCAAGGGCAGCTCTAAGTCAGCCCACTTGGCACAACCACCCCAGGCCCAAAGGATTTCTAGGATTACTATCTTTCAGAGAGGCCCCAGCTGTGGCATAGAGTGTTATGACTTCTTCCTGCCATGTAAATAAGCTGTCCACATATCTACCTGGTCCAAAATGTGTGCCATCTCTTACTTAAGTGTCAAAAGAAAGCATATTCCTTTCATTAATTATTAATCAATTATTCTCCTTGATTTCATATTTATTTAAGCATTTAAGACAGTGTTCTGGACACATTCATGTGACATTTCTTCATGAAATCAGGAATTTCAAGTCTATATCATCTGTATGCTCTGCACATAAGAAAGGTCTTAATTCTTTTTACTGATACTTGGGCTTTAGTGCAAGGGTTTCTAGCATGAGCTAAAGACCCTAAGAGATCTCTGAGTGATTTCTAAGGAATGCCTAAGAAAAGTGTACTGCAAATAGATGTATTTTCTTTTGCAAGCACCTAAACATTCAGCAGAAACATTTGCAAGGGTTACAAACCAGAAGCTGTTGAGAGCTCCTGCTTTAGTGAATTTCTTTCTGGGAATGCAATTCAGACGCCTGCCGAAAAGATGACTCCCCGAGCTCTGAGAGCACTGAAAGCTTCCTTTGCACAACTCATGTGACTTCTTTGTGTTTGTCATTTGGCTTGGATCAGTGAATCCCACACAGTGCATCATTTCTGATAGGAATGGCCAGAAGTGCTTATATATCAATCTATGCCGTCTGCTATTCAGGGAATATTTTGGCCACACCTCTCTTTGGTGCAGACCTTTGGATTTTTCCTTTGGTGATTGCAATGCTGACTTCTATTTATTTTGGCAATGTGTAAACTCTGAATAGAACAGAGCTATTTTTAGCTGTACATCAACACATTAAAAACAAAGAAATAATTCCCAGTACCCAGACATGAGCTAAAATATAGGAGGATTATAGTAGCTAGTAAGCTTGAGTTGCTTTTACAGGCTTTCATGGCCAGCAAGCTAACTGTTCATTTTGCACTGTAAAGTAAAAAATACCCTCCTAACCCTTTTAAATAGTCTCTCCTTTCATCACATCTATCAGAGAAGAATACTTTGTCTTTGTTTACTAGGTGCCTCGTCCTCTTAGAGTGCTCAGAGGATTGATAAAAGCTAATCAGTTCCAGCATTTAAGATACAGTAAATGACACAATTACCATCTGTGTATTAATGTACATCAAGGTGATTAATTTGATTTTCTTCCAGCTCACTGAAAAAGAGCACAGTAAGGTAAAAGGGGTCCTGGATTCCCAATGAGTATTTTCTCCTGCATATTTTTTTTTCCACTTGAGACAGTTTTGCTTTTCTTTTTTTTTTTTTTTTTAATGCAGCTCTTAATTCCAGGCCAACCTTGAGCATGAGCCACCCAAAATGGCATTTATGCCAAGATAGATAGTGGAAGGCCACAATACTCTGCCAGCAATGTCCATGTGATTTCCAGGGCATAGTAAAAGCCTACAGTGCTATGCAATGCCCTGAGGACTCAGACACAGGGTTCACATTAAAAGTAATGCCTGCTTACTCCTATTCCCTTAGGCCACAAACAGCTTTGTTCCTAAGTGGCACGTTAAGGACAAATAACCCCTCGAAACATTTCCAGGTGTATACTTTGAGGCAGCACTAATTTGAAACACCAGAGAGATCTGCTCAAAAATAACCTGAACACCTGTGTAGAAATCCTACACCTGACCCTTTCTCCTAAAGCAGCTTAGAGTTGGTTGTGGATACTCCATCCTTGGGAGTGTTTAAGGCCAGGCTGGATGGAGCTCTTAGCAACCTGGTCTAGTGGAAGGTGTCCCTGCCCATGCCAGGGGGGGTGGAATGAGATGGTCTTTGAGGTCCCTTCCAACTCAAGCCATTCTATGGTTCTATGATTTGCAATCCTTCATTTCAGTTAACTCATCCAGGGGCAACCACAACAACTCCTGCAGCTGCCAGGGACCACTCCAGCCTCCATTTGCTGGTGCTTATGAAGGCCCTTAAAGGTACTGGTTGAAGAACAACTGTTATTCTGTCATTAACTCACCCTTCAGCTGTGAGCATCTTATTTACACTCCTGGTATCTTGTGTGAAACGGCTGAAGGCAAGGGGCTGCTGATGGATGGATGGATGGATGGATGGATGGATGGATGGATGGATGGACTGGCCACAGACTCTTTCCAAAGCACAGCAGCCCAAAGCACAGTTTCACTACACAAACAGAGGAAAGGGATAGCGTTCAGCGGAGCCAGCCTGGCCAGGGGAGCACGACAGTCTGCCTGCAATCCCCCAGATCCCGGCTCTCCCAAAAGCTGCTTACACGCTTCGGAGCAAGGAGCTTGCTCCTAATGACACGCTCGCGTCCCTCCGAACTAGTTCGTGGCGCTGCCAGCAGATGTCAGCAAGCGATAATAAAACGCAGTCCCGAGCCTCGCAGCAGAGCGGGAATTTGGGGTTGCCTGCACCCGACCTGCGCGGCGACCTCGGGGCATCCGAGCCATCCCATCACCCACGGCATCGCCATCCAGAGCAGGAGCCGCGACCGCCTGCAGCCAACTTCCAGCTGGTTTCTGTCGGCGTGATCCCCTCCTTAAAACCGTCCTGGAAGGAGGGAAATTGCCGTGATGCCACGACCAGGCCACCTGGGGAAAGGGGGTGCTGCCCGACAGGACACGGGAGCGTCAGGTGACGCGGGTGGGGGGAAGAGAGCAGGGCTGGTACTTCCCCGCTAATAAATGAAATGTGCCCGAAGCTCCAGTGCTGGGAAGCTCTCGCTGGCGCCTCTTGTTTTGCCACGTACAAATAGCCAGTGTGTCACTGGATCTGCTGACAAGCCACTGCTAAGAACAGACAAAATCACAAAGGCACCAAACTGTGACACTCTATCCCCAAACTCTCATTGTGCAGGTTTAAGAATCGCCTCAAGTGGCAAAATAGCACCACAGTAATCTCCATTTAATGGTGCTTATATCACTGTGACATGCTTTTATATAGGTATAGGTTTAGATTTTAGTGTGGCCAGAGCCAGAAGTGGAAATAGAATGAGTTGAACTCAATACTGATCCTCTTCATAACCTCAAATAGATCTGCTGACACTTCTCAGGAACACTACTTAATGTAAGCAAGAAGTTTCATATCAGGACTTTGTATCCTGGGTATAAGAGTAGTTTAGTTCTTTCTGTGGTTTTAGTGCTCCAGGCAGCAAATGCGAGCAGGATCCCAGAAAAAACATCCTGCAAGAAGTTATTTGCTGACTACTGACTCAATCCTGGCCTCACTAGCAGAAATAAGGGTGAGGTAGCAAATTCTAATTCTTTTTGCACTTCTTGATGAAAAGCTCATCCCCTCATCAAGGAAACTGAAGCCATGTGAGTATTGAAAAGGCATAGTTGAACCTTCATATTTCACTGAATATGCTGTCTGAGTTGGATAATTTACATTTTTTGGCCCTGGTTTGAAACCCATTTCAGGTGGTTTGGAATTATCTGAGCCTGAAAATGGATTGGAACCTATGCAGAAAAATATGAGTATGCCAAAGGCTTTGCCAGTTCTGTCCCAGCTGTCTGAATTGTCACCAAGCACAGAAAATACTGTCCCTGAAGGAATTGCTCCTTGATATTTATAGGCTGCCAAAGTGAAGCAAGAACAAACCCATCTGCAAGAACAAACCCTTCCTCTCAGGGAATTCTCCAGGCAGGGAGTTCTTCATCTCTGCTCAAACCAACGAAGAAGATGTATGAGAATAAGAATGTTGAAATTCATCAGTTCAAATTCCAGATGATGACAGAAAGCTATAGAAAAGTCCCTGCTGGAAACCTGTGTATGGAAGTAATACAGGGGAAATAAGCAATGTGGAGATGGGGCTGGAGACAATCTAGAAATATCTGTTGCACTGGATTTAAGTCCCTTTGGATGGAAAAAAATTCTAAAGCACAGGTTACAGAAGCTCCAGAATGATCTATAGTTTCAGGAGTAAAGGACATAAGAACATTGCTGAATAAGATTTACAATATCAAATTTGGAAATCAAGAAAATTAAGTTTAAAAACCAATTTATGGTGTCTTACATTTTCTAATTGCAGCAGCTGATTCTTCAGGCTCCCAAATGCCCATGGTGCATTAATAAAAATTCATCCAAAGCCAAAAGATATCACTAACATTAATTTTTACCTCACTGAAACCCGGCAGAGCAGGTTCCCACAGAGCTTGGTGTTTCCTTTTATGCTACACTGCTATTGCTACAGTAACCCCAAGAAAACACGAAACCAAGGGTGTTTGCACAGGTGTATTTGTTATTGCAGGGTTTCTCCCGAGGGCTGCACCACGGAGGAGTGAACACAGGTGCTGGAGGCCAGCAGGGCCTGACACCACAGCACAGCTCCCTGTCATCCCACCCTCTCCCCCATTACCCTCCCACAAAAATACCCCATGATGTTGGACTATTTAGTGAAAAACCCAGCAAGTGAGGCTGTAATCTGAGGGGTTTACTGGCGCCAGGGTGAGTTTTTCCACAGGGTTTCCACAGGGTTCAGACCCAGTCCTGAGGTTGTTATTCA
This sequence comes from Notiomystis cincta, assembly GCA_013398075.1. Taxonomy (NCBI): domain Eukaryota; kingdom Metazoa; phylum Chordata; class Aves; order Passeriformes; family Notiomystidae; genus Notiomystis; species Notiomystis cincta. Next base: position 38,296 of record VZRX01001992.1, read on the forward strand.
CCTATCCAGCTTATTTGCTGTAAACTTAAACATGTACTTGCAGGATTAAAGCAGGTGTTTCTGTTCTGTGTCTGAACAGAGAAGCATTTAAATGTGTGTGCTTAAATGGAACTGAGGCTGGGAAACCCCCAATTTCACCTCAGCATAAAGAAAGAATCAATAAATGACATGAGAAGTTAGTTATGAAGTTCAGAGAATTACCTGGAAGGAAATTCAGGGAGGAAGAAAGTTAAAAAAAAAAAAAAAAAAAAAAAAAAAAAAAAAAAAAAAAAAAGAAGAAGAAGAAAATAAAACCAAACCCAAAACTCTTCCCTAGCACTTCATTTTTAAAGAAAATGTCCACGGCTTCCAGAAGAATTTAATCTGTTTTCCAGTTCCCACTAGAATAACAATCTTTCTCAAAACACCAGCACAGATGCAGCATCAGATGCGATGTTCTAACAGTGCAGGAAACAACCTTTGCAGTCCAGCAGGAAAAAGGTCAGATCCTCTTGTCCCTCTTTCTGCTCAGAAAAGCCTCAGAAAATGCTGCTGCAAGAACTCTGCTCAGGTGTGAAAATTTTCCTGTCCCATGGCTGTTTTTCTCTCAGCATGAGGAGATGGATCTACCTCAGCTAGTAAAGCTCTGAGCCCAGTGAATGCCTGGAATGATAATGCAGAATATTCAATATATTCTTTCTGTACATTTGATTCTCAGCTTAAATGTCATGTTCCTTCTCCTTTGATTACAGATATAACCTGGAACTACAAGTTATTTCTCTAGTCCAGAATCATATATTTGAATTTTTCCTAGTGGGATGTTTGTCACCAGGAGGAAGAGTCACATGGCTTCAGCATTTCACACAGTCCCTCCTAAATTATACCCTCATCACACTATTCAGGCCTCTCAGTGTTCCTTTCTTTGTCTTGTCAGATTTCTCTTTCAGTGACTCAGTTAACTCTGATGGAAAGTTCTTTCAGCTGTTTTCCTCACTGCTGCTCTATCTTGTTTTTCCAGACAAAACAAGGGTACATCTCAGCTGCTGATGCACAGTTCCCAGGAGCCCATTATGTGCAGGAAAACAGGCATTTAGAAGGCCTTTAATGCCCCTTCTCCTCTGGGAAAGGAAGCACCCATGGGTTTCTTCAAATTTTCCCAAGGGTTACCAGAAGTCTGTTATGACTTCTGTCCTCACCTCTCTTTGACCACTCTGGAGTCATCCTGAGTGGTCCAAACCCCAGTTCAGGAAGGGTGAGCACTGGTCCTTTGGGGATCCCAGTGCTCTGTCTGTGTGCTGAGGGACAATAACTCGATGTGCCATAAAACATGGCATTTTATGATTGTAAGCACCTTTTAGAGGCAATCCAAGAATTGCAAAGGGCTGCTCTGGATGCAGTCAGATCTTCCATCAAGCAGCTCTTATCAAAGGGATGGAGGTGTTGGAGCTGCCATTTTGATCATGATACTGCACACTCCTCTTAGATTTTGCTTGTGCTAAGCAGCAATCCAAATATCATTCTGGCTATGTTTTAGGAGGTAGTACAGGTTCAACATACACTTTTGAATCTAAAGCAGTAAGAAAAATTATTACTGGTGATAACTGTAATCTAACTGCAAAGGAATGCTTGAGAAATCCAGATATTTACCAGGAAGGTGAGTTTTTGAGAGAACTGTAGCCAGAACTGAAGCAAGATCAAAGAGGAAAGACATCAACACTCACTGAGACACTGAGATTTATATCATAAGCCTGAGATAAACTGGAATTTACCTAAGGGTCTGAAGAAAAAACAAATAACTCCTTAGAGCAAAGCTATCTGTACCCTCTCTTCATCCCATGTCAAGCACAGTGAGTTCTATGATCCCTGAAAACTATTTAAAAAATATATTCTTCATCCTGTTTACATAATAATTAACATTTAAAACTTAGAAGAAAATGCAATTTTCTATGATTATGCTCTTTGTACAATCTCAGACAGCTTTAAAATTATCAAAGTTGTAGAGAAATATAAGCAGCTACGTCAGTGCCATGACCATTCATCTGCCTAAAGATTACAAATGAAGGTAGAACATATCCATAAAAATATGTATTATGGACTCATTCTTCTAGAGGATACTCAGCTTCTACAAATTTCACTAAGGGTTAGATTATGATACTTTTATCTGTGTCAGATGATGTCTTAATACTTCATTCCAATGGGATAATTCAAAGAATTAGGTATTATGCAACTTGAAAAAAGTATCACAATCCGAATCTTAAAAGCTGAGTGCTCTCAATGCATGCTATCATCAGGCTCATTGCCAAGAAAATTAATGTTAGACTTTTGAGGAGAATAATATTAATTGTTTTCCACAAATTATATTTTCTACCAAAATCACCTGAGAAATTTCCTAACTTATAAACTAAATCCTCTGAGGGGAGGGTAGAATAGCTCCAGTTTCACTGCCTAAGTGTCTGTTCCATTTAAAGGATATTAGCTAGCCAAATGAAAAATGCATGAATCAATCAGCAACAAGGACCTTGATCTCCAAATGAGACAATGCTGAGCTTTGAGATTTATGGTCTTGCTTCCAGAATTCCATTATTTGGAAGAACAACAACAATAACAATGGGAGATGACATCAGAATAATGTGTGTTCTTCTTTTCTTTTCCTTTCCTGTTGATCACAAGATGCTGACTTCTGTGTCATTCACCCCTGTCAAATGAGTAAATGTGCTTTAAAACCTCACCAGATGCATACTGGGTCCGAAATAAAATGAGAATGTCTTGAATGGAAGAGTATTATTGCATTTTGCATATTGCATATTATACATTTTGCACTGCTGATTAGTTTATCCACAGAGCAATTAGCTATTTCTTCCCTTTTTCCTGTATTTCTTCTGCAAACAGAACTCCTTTTGATTTTCACACATATAAAAGATACTGTTGAGAGTCATACTGCACTGGTGTAGGGCAGACAAGGATTTCATCCTAACCACCCATGATTCTTGTTTTCTTCTCCCTGTAAAACTGCTGTTGCCCCTTAATTTTATAACTACAGTGGGAGAGCTTCCTTCAGACATTGCCAGTCAAGACCTGCCATACCAGGCTTAAACTCTTCTGCCATAATACCAAAAGTGAGAGCAGATAAGGAGGGGATAGATTTATTGGAGGAGGCAAGAGGGACTCACATGAGCACCATCTGGACATGGGAATATTCCCATCTTACTGTATCTTATAGTGAAAATATGCATACATTTGAAAGTGACTGTAAAGATCAGATTCAAACTCAGCCGTAAACTTTCTCCAGATGAGGGGATTTAGAGTTTGTTCAGTGCCTTATCTTGCATTAATGGCTTCTTTCTGGGGCTGTATCCCTTCTGCAATTATCATGGCATAGCTCAGCCAGGGAGGCAGGCAGGGTACAGGATACATCAGAGATAGGATTGCCCTTGCTTCCTTACTTCAGTAACTTACAGGTTGTCCAAATCCTTGATAGAATTTTAGGACATGTCAAGCTAACCAGGTAAACCTCTTTCCCTGATGGCATGGTCCTCATTTGGGATGACAGTGAGTTTAATAGAGAATATATCAAGTTAGGGATGTAAAGAAAGAAATTAATCACTTGAAACTTCCTCACCTTTCAGGAGTAACTCAGTTGCTGGTTATCTGCAACAAAAATGGCATCCACAATGAAACCACAGCCCCGTGTACCAACCTGTTCATAGAAAAAGGTACATTCCAGTGTTGAACCACAAAAACAACAGTCTCATTGTCATGGGATCAATTCTCAGCAGCTTTGTGCATTCTCTTACAAATAAATCAGCACAGTAGATAATTTACTTATTCTACTAGCATAGAGAAAACCCCTCCAAAGAAATTGGTGTATGTGCTTACTAACAGAAAACAATACCTATTGTGGTGCCATCTCCAGTAACAGGAGCAAAAAAATAATATAAATCTTAGACCTGAGGTAAATGTAGTAATAGACCTGCTAGTAAATCATTACTTCTACATCACTGGTTGACACATTGTTGTGAAAAAGGGAAAGTGCTGATCACTGAACTGCAGCAGTGGTGTTGTTTGTAGCCGTGAATGTATTGTGTGATCTTCTTCTTGTTCTTTGAGAGTGATCCAGTGTGACACAGTCAGAACATCCTTCAGTTCTTGGTAAGGAATCCACACCTCCTAGCAGGACATAAATTAAACCAAGAATGACTTCTTCAACAGATTATTTAAACTAATATTTTAATCCCCTTTCATCCTCTACATGCTTATCACTTACTACTTTTGCTTTTGCTTTCCCAGAATAAAATTTTCTTTACCATCTCAAGATATATTTTACAGAATTTATGATGAAGGCTATGAGGAGAAAGCAACTGCTTTCCATACTTCTGACATGATACAAAAGCCACGGGAGTCAATATAGGAATTCCTCACTCGCTTTGGTAAGTTTAGGATTAGACCATTTTAAACATTAGATCTGTGTTTAAAAAAGACAGTGGAAAACAGCCATGGGAAATTTTGGAAAATATGATGGCTAAGAAACCATCTGGCTTGAAAAAATATTATATTTAATATTAAAAGCATTAGATTTTTTTAAAGGCAGGCATCCATTTTGTATACTTCAAATAAGTTATTATTATTTATATATTATCATTACTGAGGGTGCTTGCTCAACGAGAAATTCTTATGTTTTCAGAGTTCACTTGCTCCTGCTGTTTATAGGAGCAGTTTGCTGAGACCAGCAGTCCTCAGGTCATTTATTTCAGACAAACCAACCTCTCCCTGTCTGGCTACTGCTGCTGTCCTGAGTGATGTGGCCATACAGAAGGCACTTCAATGTAGGACATCATGGCATTGTCTGGTGCTGGTTAGCTGATGGCTCAGTGCCATTTCCAGGGAAATCAAGTGACAGAAACACCCTGTCTTTGTACCTCCTGCATACTCAGGTCAATCTTTTTTGGAGAGAGAGATGGAGAGGGATAAGGGAATGGACTGCACTCAATCTCAAAATTAATCTGTAACCTTAAAAAAAAAAGATCCCCATGCTTTATGGCCTTGAGGAATTAGTCTGTACAGTTTGGGAAGAAATCCATAACCCATTGTGAGGGGAAACAGTAAATGAAAGCAGAAACTAGTTCCCATTTTGTGGAAAATTGTACCTTTTCAACATTTTCCCTGTTCTGAAACAGAATAAAATCTCTTCCCAATTTTTCCTTGAAGTAAAGTACTAACAGAGAAAAAGTATTTAAGATTAGCCCAAATGCTTTGCCTTGACTTTGAAAATTTTAAAGTGTTTGAATTAAAATATATTTTGAAATGAAAATAAAAACCTAACATCTTTAGTCCGATCAGGGATTTTTTTACATTTTTCTTGTAATCAGATTTCAAGGAGCTCACATTTTCCATATAAAGTTTTCCTGAAAAGTTCCTGACAGGCAGGAAAAATAACTGGGCAGAGTTTTTAAAATATACCCCACTGCAGCAGGTAGCTATGTGTACAATGAAGCTTTGACTGTGCTGTTTGAACCTGCTCTCAGCAGAGAGGTTTTTTACCTGCCTTTGTTGCTCCAAATGTCCTTTTAGACCACCAATCTGAAGGAAGGCTCCTTGTGGTCCTGTGATGACACTCCTTTATTTATCAATAGATGTCCACTGAAAAAAAAACAAACCAAAAAAAGGTGACTTCAGTGGCCCCCTGCAGATGGAGGAGCCTGGAGACCTGAAGTGAGCTTTCCCATTTCAGCAGCACGTTGTACTAACTTACAGTGGCTCTTCTGTTAGCTAAGAGCATCACCCAGCTTCCAGCACGGCTACAGCTGCAGGAAGGCACTGGCAGCTAACACAGTAATGAGTAAGTATCTATTGAGATTCACTCATTACTATTAATTTCCCCACTGCTTCCAACTGATTCAGGAACTACTTATGGAAATTCTTCTTCTTCTGTCTTGCTGAAATCCAGTGCTGTTGCTGTCAAACTTGCCAACAGGCGCAGCAATGCTACTGTGATAAAATAAGTCCAATTCTATCCCAATCTTGCTTTCCTAGGGAAGAACAGAACTCATTAAATAATTATCAACTGTGACAAGAAAGTAGCTGGCCAAACACTTGCTGCTAATCTAGGCATGACAGCAGGACTATACCTTTCAAAGCAGTAATTAGTTAGATGAACAACAACATAAGTACCAGACAATGACACAGAAAGGACTGTCCCTAAAGGACAGATCCATTATTCGTAGGGTTTAGTGTTTATGTGACTTATGAATGTTATTTTGCAGTATAAAATTACATTTCTCCTCTGCTGCCTTTCTCTTTGTTTTCTGCACAGTTTATGGAAGGGGACAGAGAGAAAATCTGGAGCTGAAGCCATGAGAGAGCAGGTGGCAGAAGCCCTGCAAGACCTTCCTTACATTCATGAAATGAGGGTGGGTGGATAGATCTCACAGTAGAGCAACACCATCAGCCTGAACCCCCCATCTTGCGTGGTTAAGAAATCTGGTACTTGCACCCTGCTCTTGTTTTATGCTTGAACTGATATTTACATGGTGTAGATTTGTAGATTAGGTCTGGTAATCCTCATGACTTTCCTTTCTCAACAGGGCAAATTCTTAGGTGGTGTAAATTGGTGTAACACTATTGAAGCCAGTGGAATAATACAGTTTTATCCTCAGCATACACCAAAACAGCAGTAAATGCCAGAGGTGTTGTCCTACCAGCTAAAAGAAGCCACAAGCCCAAACTGCTACCATTGAATGTAGAAAGCAGGATTACTATCACACGTAGAGTCAAAGCTGAAATTACAGCCAGCCAAACTTGTTTTCAACTGGACTGTTCCAGTGCTTAAAGTTAAGTATACACATAAGTGTTTGCAGGATTAAAGCCTGGGTTTGTAATGACAGAGCAAATCCAAATAGAGATGGATTAGCTGGCAGGGGGCAGGTGAGGTGGTCAAAGGCACATGCAGTTCATCATATGGCTCTGTAATTTACTACGTGATTATCACAACTACATATTTGGTGTGGGGATATAGATATACATGCACACATGTATACACAGAGCCAAACTTTATTGGCACAGAGGCCCCACAGTCATTTCAAATTTAGACTCTGGGCTGCACTTGTTCCAGGACTGTGTGTCTATTGCCAACACACTGAAGCGCCTCAGGCTTCAGTCTGATTCTTTGTTTGCTTGCCCATTAAAGTTCTTATCCCACACTCCCTTTTGGCAGAAAATTTTGTTATTTTTGCTTTATGCTGGCCTAGGCCCTTCTCTTGCCTCTGTTCCTATTAACCTATAGCAGTGACAGCCAGGAGCAAACTGAAGCAGCTGGTTGGAGATGCTACTATCAGACTGAGAAACAGCTGTTGTGCAGAGGGGCCACCCTGAAAAACTTCTATTGCAGCATTGCTGTGCTGTAGTTTGGCCATTGCAGTTGGGGAATTGGGGAAAGAGAGCACTTCCATTTTCAGATATTTAATTGCTGAAAAATGTAGGGGTGTGTGCAGCATCTTTATTGGATGTCACACAGAAGTAATGCTTTCCAGGTATTTTTTGGCACTTCTCATCATTATCCTCTTACTGCCAGCATGGAATGGCCCCATGTTGCAACTCAATGTGCAACTGACTTCCAATTTTTCTGTTTAAATTAATATTTACCAGTTGGTTATTTTTGGCAGACTTTTATGGATAGCACTGATTCAAAACAAATAGCCAAATTCTGCCCTTGGTTACAGCCGTATGACATTTGGAATTAACTCCACTTTTACCAAAGCCACCAAGGGCAGCCATGGTCCTTTTCCTGACTTTTTGTAATATGACCTTTGCTCTGTCCTTACCTTTAGATAAGAGTTGGGCTGCAGTTTAAACTTTGAATAAACTGAGGTACAGCATTGAGTAGAGCTCCAAAATTTATTGATTGGGCACTTCTCTAAGATTTCTAACAGCCCCTGCATCTTAGCCTTCAGGAACCAGTCACTTCAGAATACCATCGTGCATGTGCAGAAGAAACTCTTGCAAAAGCACTGTAAATTAGACCTTTGCTATCAGCCAAAAAATTTAATTACTGGAGTACTTTATTATCCATCAAAAATCAGGTGGCTTAATCACTTCAGACTTATTTTAGTTATTTCTAAACTAAAGATGTAGCAGAGTCCTTGACCAGGGCATAGGACCTACATTGTAATTTGAAGAGACTCAGGGCAAGCGAGGTACTCGAAGAAGCTGCACAGAATTTTGCTGAATGTTGCCTCCACACCTCTGTAAATGTACAGCAAATCTGAATCCAGGATATTGACAGGAGTAAAAACCTTAGCTCTGCCTACAGAGAAGCTATAAAACATCCTGGCAGTGCCTGTGTAATTGGCATGGGGGCCTAAGAACTGATGCACTCAGCTCACATTTAGAGCTGCACTTCACATTCCTGTTTGTCATCTTAAGGGTGGGAAACCACCGAAAGAACAAAGTCAGCCACCAAGGCTGCCAAGCTAAGTTTGCTGTGACATTGATAAATATTCAAGCCAATGTCTTTCAAATGTTATTGTGAATCACCTTTCCCTCCTTCCTTCCCCTGCTTCAGTCATCTTGCTGGCTCGGAATATTCACCTTTGTCTCAGGCCTCAGCTGCCTTCACTTTATTGCATATGATTGCTATTGTCTTTGTCTCTTCTATCCGCTTCACTGTGTCTCATTTTCCTAAAGTATCTGGCACCCACTTTTCCATAACACTGTTCCTTTGTTTCAGGAAAACATAATTTCAGGAGGCAGCAGAAATACAGTTCCAAAGGCCACAGGGTGACATCCTCTCTCACCTGATCTTTATTCATATCGAGGTTTAATGGCACTTTTTTTTTCCATTTCTCAAGCACCCTGCAACACCCTTCCTCCCTGACAGGAAGGCACATTTTATTTCTCATAAAAATGCTTTCCTACCAATCTTCTGTTCTTCAGAAGCTTCAGAGACCTTTCTGTTAAATGCTGGTTTTCTCATGTGCATGGACCTGTTGACCTGGTTGTGGTTTATTACTGTTTTGACACCTTTTTCTCCTTCCTAGATTTGGAAGGTCTTAAACCCTTTTGTCATTTCCAATTCCTGTCATATTGGCTTCAGCAGCAATCTTCCCAAAATCTGTTTTGAATTTTGTGGTAGAAACAATTGAGGATTCTCAGTATCTGAACTGTTTGGCTTTCTAAAAGTAATATTTTTAACATAATACCACTAATCTTGTGTTTGTGGCTCATACATAATCAACCTGCCCCGGATATCATCAACAGCACCAAAGAAAAAAAAAAAAAGTAATTTCTCTCATTTCTACCAACTCAGGCAAGGATGCTGTTATGCTGTCCTTTATGTACACTTTCTTAGCTCCCTGGTGCACTAAAAAAGGGCCCTCAGTCCATTGAAATAATACAAAACCTCAGTTGCTGATGGTAGTGGTATGTGATTTCCTGTGTACGTTTTACACCAGAAGGTACAGTGCCTATTGTACGTCCCCATTTAGAACTCAAACACAATGGCTCATGCAGCTGCATGGTGACCTGCCAATAAAGTTTAAGACAGCATAGACTTCCACATGAATCTGCAGATTAATGAGACAGAGAACTATCTTCTTTTTTCCCCACAAAAGGCTACTCGTGCATTCAGAATGTGCTGCAGACTAAAACCAAAGTTCAGCTCGCCACAGGAGTAGAGAGAGAAGAAACACGCACAGGATACACTCAGAAACAGCCCAGCCCTTATGGAAAACTCCTGTGGAATTTAACACAAAACGATACGCTTTCTACAGCTTTTTTTTTTTTCCCCCTACCATCCTATAGCTCAGATACCTCTTCTATTAAATTCTATACAATGGCTCAAAAAACTTCATATAAAGGATATAATGCTCCATAGGTTTTAGAGTAATTTTATAGTGTTCTGTTACATTTCTATAGGACCCCCTTGTTTCTATTCCAATTATGTTATCCAGAACTTTTCATAAAAGGCCTATCTTATAACAGGCCCTTTCCCTCTCTTTCTGCTTTTCTTTAACAAAATGTGTATAGAGATATACATTACAAGCTGTGTTTCTTACAACTCCATGATTTTAGGCATATTAAATTCCCATACGTGGCAAAAGCATTATTTGTCTTTAGGCTAGGAAGCTGAGTAAATTAGTGAGCAAACTGTCAGAGCCAGACAAACAAATTTACAACTGTCTTCTCATCTTGATTAGGCCAATGAAACAACACTAGTGTGGAGGAGGGAGAAAAAAATGAAGCAAATCCCAAATTATAAACACTTATAGAAGCCTTTCTTGGTGAATGTCCTCTCAGGACTTCATGTTAAAAGGTCAATAGGCCATAGGATGGGCAAGAGTTAATTAAGTAGTGCAAGGGTTAATTTAGGTTCTCAAAAAAAGTCTTCAGGAAGTGTTTGGCACATCCCAGTCCTGAAGTTATGATGTAATTCTTACCTATCGGTCTTTCTGGAATACAGTGGGTATTGTCTTAGGTGTTAATTCAAGCATTTCCATGATTTTGGGCTTCTTAATATTTGTCAGTGGACAGAAAAACTACAGGTACTTGAAGGGTGTTACCTTTATAATCTGAAGGTGCTAATCCACTATGGAAAGGTAGCTCAGGCTATTGTTTGAGCTAACAATTAGAGGCCACATTATTCCAAAATGGACTGGAGAAATGACAGTAATTTAAAGAGAATTTTTCATTCAAAAGGTCACCTAGTTAACTGTGTTATAACAACACTGAATTCGATTGTCCCTGTTTGGCAAAGCCATAGCTCCAGACATGAAATTGTCTTCACATACATTGTTCAGAGGGAAAAGGAACACAAGAATTTCCACATGGCCTTATGATGAGCAATAAAAATTACAGTGACTAAAGAGATGTTGTCTAAAACCAAGTTTCATTATTCACTTTTTGCAGTCACAGAGTTGGTGATCAAAATAAGTAATTCCACATCTATGAAGGCAAATGCTGAATATATTGGGAAATTTATAGAAGACTAAAGGTTAAGGTAATTGAACCAATGAAGGTCACATGATCTATTGTTTTTTTCTCTTCCATTAATTTCACAGAGTAAGCATGTTTTGATCCCAGAGAGACAGGAGATGGAAGCTTAAAGCAAAGTGGCAAGATTTAGCTTATCAATTTGAGACAACTATTTTTAGTCACTGATTCTTGACACAAGCATTACCCCTGCCAGTTTTTATGGCCTGAAGAGAAACCCAGAAATGTTTGATAAAATGAGAATGTCTTTAAAAAGGACCCACAGAAAATATACAAGTAAGAGCAATCCTCCTTGAGTTAACTTCATTTATTAAACAACAATTTTGTGTCAGTTTTGACTCATCAGGAGCTTATTTTGTTTATAAGAATGCCTTTGATGGTGCAAAAAGGGCTCTGAATACATGAATCACAATTCAGTACCATCCAAAGCATCATCAGATGTCAATAAAGGGATAAATTCAAATTCCCTAAGTGCTAATGTAGATTGTGTATCCACTTATTTTTATTATCAAATCTTTATTTCATTCCTGAGACAACAATATTATGTCTTACTGCTTTCATGATTGTTTCAATTCATCTACTTCTGCATACATTTTAGTACATTTCATTTTTTACATAACACCCTTGAGAATCAGTTTTGCATTGACTCATTTTCTCTTTTTTTCCCTCCTTAAGAAAGTTCTGTCTCTGTGGATTTTCTCTGAAGATGTTCTAACTGATGAGCTGTGATTCCAACACTTTTTCCCAGACTGCCTGAGCAGTGGAGTCTCATTCTTGTTTGTGTGTGTTCGCTGAAGTTGGTACTGTGGTGCAGCTGAACACAGTTTTCAGCTCTCAATACTGTAATCCTAATGCATCTTCTGTTCTCTGTCCTTCTTTTGTTCCCTAGGATATTTCTTGAAGTATGGAGAATCCCTACTCTCCTTCTAGCACTGGAGAAGTGTCCTATTAATATTTGGGAATGCTGATTTCTGTTCCTAGTTTTCTGGTGTTTGAAAAAATCCAGACTTTGTTAACACAATCGTTTTCTGGGACATAATTTATGATTGATGTATTTGTCCATGGATTCCTGTTTTTATTTTTTATTGTTTTGATGAAACAGAGTTAAATAACATGTAAATACATCCACAAAGATCCATTAAGCCAAGAGCAAGATCCTGAACATGGGTCAGGGCAATCCTAAGCATAAATACAGGCTGGGGGATGAATGGATTGAGAGCAGCCCTGCAGAGAAGGATCCAAGGGTGTTGGTGGCTGAGAAGCTCAACACAACCTGACAATGCACCCTGGCAGCCCAGAAAGCCAACTCTGTGCTGGGCTGCATCAAAGCAGTGGGCAGCAGGTCCAGGGAGGGGATTGTCCCCCTCCACTCTGCTCTGGTGAGGCCCCACCTGAGGTGCTGTGTCCAGCTCCAGCACCCCCAACAGAGGAAGGACATGGATCTGTTGTAATGAGTCCAGAGGGCCACAACAAAGATCTGCTGGAGCACCTCTGTTATTTGAAGACAGGCTGAGAGAGTTGGGGTTGTTGTTCATTCTGGAGAAGAGATGGCTCCAGGAAGAACTTACAGAACCCTTATGGATCTAAAGAGACCTACAAGAGACCTGGAGAGTGACTTTGTACAAGGGCAAGTAGAGAAGGACAAGGGGTAATGGCTTTAAACTGAAAGAGGATCGTTTTAGATTAGATATTGGGAAGAAATTCTTTACTGTGAGGGTGGTAAGGTATTGGAAGAGGTTGCCCAGAGAAGCTGTGAATGTCCCATCCCTGGAAGTGTCCAAGGCCAGGCTGGATGGGGCTGTGAGCAACCTGGTCTAGTGGGAAGTGTCCCTGCCCATGTCAGAGGTTTGGAAGTAGATGGCCTGTAAGGTCACTTACAACCCAAACCATTCTATGATTCTGTGAAAACAAAACAATATAGTTTTTATTTTCATTTAATATGGACCAAACCTTTGAGTAGATTTAAACCCCTATATATTACCCAGATCAGTTGCTGAATAACCTCATTTTCTCTGTTATACATTGGGATTTTCCAAATTGTCATCTTCAAGAACATTTGCTCTTCCATCTGGTGAGTCATATATGCCATAATGGTCCCTCTGCAGGTTTGGGCCTGAAGTTCATTTTCTCTCTGCAGACCAGGTGCTCCAGCTGCAGGCGTGGAGTCTGACAACTCCCAGTCCCACATTGCCTTTGTTTGTCACCCCACTGAAAGGCTTCTCAGTGATATAAACCTTGAGGCAGTCACACTTGAAGATAAAAGTTTCCTTGTTTTATCACTATTATTATTGCTATTGCCATTCTCTTAACTCTGAAAGCTGATGGGCACTGATGATGGACAAGGGAGATGTGAGTATTTATCTAAAATGTACTTGTCTGTATCTAAAATACTTTAATAGCACAATTCTCCACAGGGCTGAATACCTGAAATCCCTGATCAGTTCACACTTATTCTGTCTCTGTTCTGGATCATTCCAAGAGCATTCCCAGAAGAGTGCAATGGCTGTGTGACAGATGGTTTCCTCCAGAAAGCATTCCCAAAGGCATCACAGACAGCAATGCACCTTATTATCTCCCGTCCCCATCTCTGTGACAACATCCAGCCCTTCAAATATTCCCTGTCCCACATCCCCAAGCTCAGAGAGCTCTGCTTCAGGGCTGCAGCTTTGGGGATGCATTATTCCATATATATTGAGCAAACATCACAAATTAAGAGTGCACTCCATGGGCCAAAGGCTCACTAGCTCAGGCCCAGATCAAAACTCCTGAGCTTTGACTACCTTCTGTTTTTCTCCCACTCACTTACTGGATGTGTGGATCTCAAAGTAACTGATTGTAATAAAAATACTCTATATTTGTCTTAATTTTCAAATGCACTCTGGCACCTAATACAAATGTGAGAGAGCACCACATTTCTGTATAAACACATCTGGAGGCCTTGTATCTGCTGCTGGTGTGATACTTCTCAGCACAGTGTCCCTTACAAATATTTAGTACTCTGCTGGACCAGGTTTCATCTCCCAAAAAGTAAAAGTGCCTTTTCATCTGATGGTGAATTTGCTCTTGTCTCAGCAAAATCCCTGTATTTTCTGCTTCTGTCCATGTAGAAACTCAGGGACAGAAGGGAAAGCAGAAGAGGTGGTTACAGAGAAAACACTGACCATGTGGACATGAATTAGACTGCTGAAAGATGGGCTCCTCTGTCAATGGGGAATCATGCCCTGTAAGAGGGAGCTGGCATACTTTGAGAAGGCTCTTTGGTTTCCAGAATCCATCCACTCAATGCCTTTTTTTTTTTTTTTTTATTCGTGAAATTAAACTAGGACAGTAGGGGAAGAAGGTCAGAACAATATTAGTTACAGTTCTCCCTCCTTCCTGCTATTACTTCATTTTGTTGGAGAAGAGATTAGAAGGAGGAATAGTGGTCTGCAGCAAAAAGGAAGAAAAAAGAAAGATATGACACACAAGAAATTGAAGATTAAGACATCTATATATCCAGCAAGAAAAAGGGGGAAAAAGAGTATATTAAGTACATTATACACAGAAGAAATCCCAGTAATGGAATTTACCAGGAACTAGATGAAGGTGGTAAAATCATTAATAATGAAGAAAGCCATATACAATAAATATGTCCCTCCTCGATTTGGAAAAAGCAGGATAACAGCAGTATCATATCGGGCAGCCAAAGCCTTTTTCAGTCCATTAGTAACCAAATAGGATGTTAAATATCTACTTGTGATAAAAACCAGGCACTGATAACTTGTACCTGAGGAGTCTCAAATAGTTGGTGTAGGAGATTCTTCCTTCCACATGTTAATTTTTAATGGGTCTTGAAATAACACAGAAATTCCAGAAGACTGGAAGAAGACTGATGTTTTGCCAGTATTCAGCAAGGACGAACATGATGACCTTGGTATATAAAAGCCACCTAACCTAACATCAAACTGGAGAGGAGGTGAGGGGGGAGCAAAATAATAGAATATGGGATTCAACTGATAAAGAATGAAAGGACAGGAAGTAATTAATGCCAGTCAGCATGGTTTTATGGAAAATAGGTCTTGTCAGACAAACCTGATTAGATTACAAATTTGGTTGAAAAGGTAACTGCCTCAGTGTGATATACTGAGACATTTGTAAGGCATTTGATTTAATTTTGCAAAGCTTTCTGATTTTTAAAAAAATATTACACAGTCTCAGTGAAATACCCCCTAGCAGAACAATGCTCTTATTAAGCAGCAAATCTCAGAAATGTTTTATCTCTGGGAAGTCATCACTGAATATGGATATTTTTAGCATGGCTGGGAAAGGGTCAGTCTTAGGCATGGCATTTGAGTATTTTTGTTGCTGAGTTAAATATAAATTACTGGTGATTGTACTGCTAATGCAATCTTTGCAAAAACAAATAGGAAAGTAACAAATATGTACATAGATATGTTACATTTTTATACAGCATCAGTGTGGCTACTGAACTGCCTCAGAGTTTCAGTGATCATATGTTTCACAATGCTGGAAAAAACCCCCAGAGGTTTAAAGAATAGCTGCAAAACTCATTGTTAGAACTGAAGACAATGCCTTACTATGAGAACTTTAGAGAATATGGAGAGATTTCTTGGTTACAGTGAGTAAATACCTCCATCAGCAGAAAAGCAACTCACACACTTTTGTTTTTCAGCACCCCCAGTGTGCTCAGAAAAAAGAGGTAGGCTGTCTTAGGGCCCAGGTCACCCTGAAGGGTTTCTGTTTCCACATCAGTAGCAGGATAGGTTAAATACAGCCTGGTGGCAATGGGGTGTCCCTCATGTCAGGAGGGGTGCCTGACCTACACACGGCAGCACTCGTGTAGGTCGTCTGCATCTGTGAAGGCTCCAAGATTTTTCTCTTGCTTGTAATCCCTCTCCAAGTAAAAGGGCAGATAAAATGACCCTGGATAACTCAGAAAGTGTCCTGGCCAATTATCCTAGGGAGCCTCAAGGAGTTATCAGAGGATCAAAGACCCTTCTCTAGTCTTCAACTCAGAAAAGTTGCAGCTAGACAACAAAAGGAGAGGCAGGGGAAGAATGTGACAACTTAATGATGCTACAGTAGCACTGGGTAAGATCCTCAACTTGAGCAAGCAGGTGCCACTCCTTCAAAGTCAGTGGAGAGATGCTGATTTACACCAGTGGAGAATCTGACATAATATGTTTTTTTATTTGCTTGAGTCCTGCTGTGGCTCCATAAGCAAAGGTTAATGCAGGTCTGCCAGGGGCAGGCTGGAGTTAACACAGAAAGGCAGTTGTGAGGTTGCTGATTCTGATAAAAGCAAATTGTGAACTGCAAGCATCTGAGTGTTGAGTGTCACATTCACACCTAACTGCTGCCCTTGCCTGTTCCCCACAGTCATCCAGCTCTGTCATCATGATATGTTCCTGAAACCACATTTGTGCTGCTGTCACTTTTTGTCTTTGGAAATTTGTGTACAGGCCTTCTATAATAACATACTAAAAAAGCTTGTAAACTTCAAATGAGTGGATTACAATATGTTTAACCCAGGCAAATCACTTCCATTTATTAGGCAGAAGCTTGAGTCTTTACTTCTTCTAGTTCTGCACTTGCAGTAGGGATGTGAATACTGATAAGACTGTAGGAGGCACCTGTTAGGTAAGGGCAGTGAAGAGTTTGTTCCTTTCATGAAAAAAGAAAAAAAATAGGAACCTCTTTCTAGATCTCTGGATTTTCCACCTCCCAATGTCTCTAAAGAGAAGAGTCAGACATCTTTATAGGGTTGCCCATCTTCTCTACTCCCACCGGTCCTCTTTGATTGGGAACAAAGTTCTGGCTATCCACAGAACCACGGCATCTCTGGAGTATTTTTGTCTGTGTTTCAGTACTGGGCAATGTCAACACTGTCAACATGTCAACAATTAGTGGCACAGATGTAGAAGATAACATGAGGACAGATTCTGAATGTCAAGCCCAGGCCCCTCCAGGCTGGGAGCTGGGAGCACATCTGCCTAGAGACGCATCGGTGACACACCATCCTTGCAGCCCCCACTGACTTCTGAACTCCCCGCCACCCCTCAACTCCCACCTTGCAGGCTGTTTCCTACAAGTGATCAACTGCACTTTTCTTCTTTGAAAGGCAGCATTTCCCTGCTCCTGCTGAGCTTTTACCTTCACACTTTATCTCTGGTTTACAATGGATAATAGAGAATTGCACTCACCTGCTGAAAAGATGCAAATCCAAACACAAACTACCCGTAAATTGCAAAGATACCTGAAACAGCTGCCTAGCTACAGGAGGACAGAGTTTAGGACAAGCCATGAAATCTACCCACAAAATCCATTAAACCAGCTTATGCTGAGTTTTTTGTTACTTACACTGTACTGTGGGATGTGCTTCCAGCTGCCCCTGTTGTGAGTACCTGTACTGGTGAGCTGAAGGCAGCTGATGGTACCAAAAGGTCCAAGAAAAAAAAGAAAAAAGAAAATACAAAGGATAAAAAAGACAAGGTTACTATACCAGATCTCTCTGGAAATAATTGCATTAAATATAGAAAAGGTTATATACCGTTTCCTTTGTCCTTTCTCTCCCCATAGGCTGCTGGCCTATGATTGTTTCTTGTACCTCCCCTGTAGCTGATTTTATTGTTTATTCCTAGCTCCCCCTCCGGTTTGCTCGGGGCCCTGTGTCTTAGCGAGTGACTCCCTGCTCCCTTTCCAAGTTCAGAACCTTTCTGGCTAAAGTCTGCGCTGACACGTAACAGAAAAAGACAGCTCTGGGCACAGGGCACGCAGCCCCTCCTGGAGAGCGCGGGCTGCCGCTCGCGGAACCCTTTCTGGAAGATTAAGTGATTAAGCCTAACTAGAAGTGACTAACAGGGATGGATCTTTCCCTGTCAAACACACAAGGTTTTCCATAGAGCGGCTCCAAGGTTGTGAGTGAAGGTGAACAGCTCTGCTTCTAAAGACTCCTTAATTTTAAGAAATTCAAAGAGCCGGCACAACACTTTGTTCTGTGACTTTCTTAAACCTATACCCTACTTCACATCCTTTCATGAGCCATCATCTTTCATATTTAAAGCAGACACAACGGAAGTTAAAAAAAGACAGAAGAGATGAGAAGTACAAGTCTCTGCAGATGTAAAGTATAATTTAGCAAAGTATTTTATCACCCAATCCTGCCAGGTCCTCAACACGTTCTGCAGGCACAGACTCCTCCACTCATCTTGTGAGCAGTGGGGAGTGAGAGCGCTCCAGTCTTTTTCTGGTTGCAGGAAACTCCCTGGTGTTGACTGTTCATTCAGCCTTTGCATGCATATTTATATGGCTAAAGCCTTGAGAGTCTTCATAAATTGATTGCCAAGCCTGTGTGTTGCAATAAACCATTATTTATTTAGGCATTCATACTGATTCATAAAAACCCGTGCTCAGATTTTCTGGTGAACATGGTATGAAAACACATAAAATAGGGAGATCCAAAAGAATATGTTTTATTTACAAGTTTTGTATAAATACAGAAAGCAGGCGATGGGATAAATACTCTAACAAAGTAGTCACCAAACTGGTTTCATTAATAACTTATCAAACCAGTTTTATTTTTGAAAACATCCAAAGGAAGCTAAAAGCTATGCAGGCAGCTGGTTGAATTTCTCCTGGAGGGTTTGAATGGGACTGTGGGCCGGTGCTGAATTTCACTCTTGTGATTAAATCCATGCATAATCTGTTGGAAAGCAATGTTTTTCAGGGTGGAATAAAGCCTATTTAGTAAATTATTATTTTTGTTTTTAAAACTAAATGACTCTTTATTAAAAAAGAGACCTAATGAAATTTGAATTTATCCTCATTACCTGAGGCATAATCAAATTGTCAGTTGTTTTACAAGGGTGATAATGTGGAACAGAAGTGTGACAACACTTGCCATGATTCCAGCTGGTTCCCCCCAAAAGACACCTTCTCACAACCTTCTCATCAATGAACCCACACAATCTTAGAGAAGCACAAGTTTAGAAGTGGTTTGATGATGAACGTCATAGAATCATTAAGGTTGGGAAAGACCTCCAATATCATTGAGTTGATAGATATGAGTTGTCAGACTTCTATTATTTGGAAACAGTGTTATTTGAAACACAAATGTTGACTTCTGGAAAAAATGAAGGTATTTGTCACTGATTTCAGTGTGACCAGGATTTCTCTAATGGAGTATGTCATGCTGTTTTCAGATTTCAGAGGCAAATGCTGAAGCATTTCATTTTACTGATATAGAGAGAAAAAAAGCTGAGAATGTTTCAAAATAGTTTATAATGCTATAACAAGACACAGCAGCTGAAGAGACAACTGGGCATTTTAAGGGTGAAAAGAAAGTATATGTGTAAACACACTTATTAAGGACATTTTAAAATAAAGATTGGTTATTATTTCCTAAAAGTTCTGCTCTACTTTGAGCAGGAATTAGCTTAAGGAGTTCAAACAGGTTGTGCAGGGTGAGAAGTCAGAGCAGGTGGGTTTAGGAGCTGTGACTCTATTTGTCTAACTACAATGCATCTATAAATTAATCAAACTGGATTGACCATAAGGGCAGTTTCCTAGTTAATGTTAATTAATTCTTAAAGTGAGTACATTATTGATCACTATTTTTAAATATACTTAGGTATAGAATAGTCTATAATTAAAAGTCCAGACCTTTGAGCATGACATCCTCAAACTGCACTGAACTGGGATGAAAATGGCAGTCCTCACACACTAGATGAGGTACTTGGTTAGCCAAATAGATACTGCTCTTATTATTTTAACTGGATACCTTAATTCCTTCCCTGCAGGGCTACAGTTGATCATGTTCAACATCCAGCTCAGCTGTTGAGGGTGATAGCATATTTTTCAAGGACTGGACCTATTTTCATTGCTCAATGCTGGTCCAGAAAGATACATTATTTTTGCAGTGGATCCAATAATTTCATCATGTTATGATGGATGAGAACATCAGAGAGGTTAAAGATATGCAACTGGATATAAATTAATTATATGGAATAGTGTATTGTGAGGGCCCTGAGAGCACAACTAGGCCTTAATCCTCCTGTCCAGCTTCCCTGGGGACTCCCACCCACAGTGGGAGCTGGCTGACCCCTGACTGTGCCTGGGGATGTCTGTGAACCTGCAAGAACAGGCTGGGCTTGCCACGTTCTCTCCCTGCCCTGGTTATCCAGGAGGCCACAACACCTGAGCCCCCTGGAACCTGAACTGCAAACCAGCTCAGGACTGAGGGGCCTTGGTCTGGGAGGCCTTGCTGCTCCTCTCCTTGGCATTTCATCACCCTGGTGTGAAATAAGTTTCAGGTTACCTCACAAACTACTCTGATTCTGCAGCCAGTATATTCCTTGATCTCAGTGCTCCTCTAGAGTTCACACGGAAAATCTTGCACGGATAACAAGCAGCTGCTCCTGAAGATATTTAGATGCTATTCCCTGAGATAACTATTATCTTCACAATACTTCTGCATAGAAATGGAGCATGGACGTATTTCTTGGTCCTTTGGCAGACACATATTTTCTGAATGTGATAAAGCAAAACCAGCCACTTCCTTTGGCACAAGAAAATGTGTGGTTAGGTACATTGGTTAAAAAAACAAACAAAAAAACCAAAACAAAAACAAAGCTAAAACCAAAAACAACAGCTCAACGCAAATCTTAGAGGCTCCAAGAAAAGCCACCGGTGCGAAGGAGGAGAGTAAAATCACCTCAGTTGTACCTTTCTTCAAATGAACAGACTCTCTGCACTGACATCACTGGAACTGTATGAGGTGCTACTATTAACGAGAGGGCTGTGAGGCCGGCGGGAGAGCCTCTTCCCCGGTGCCCTCGCTGCCCGAGCCCGGCTGGCTCTCGGGGATGCTTCCACCGCGCACAGGTTCGCTGGGCAGCCGCTGCCCGACGCCAGCCCGGAGCGGGCGGGCAGCGCGGCCG
>VZRX01001992.1:59209-136335 GCA_013398075.1 Notiomystis cincta
GGGATGCGCTCGGAGGCGGCGCCGCAGCTGGGCGGCCTGGAGAGGTTCACCAGCGCCGGCAAGGGCCGGGGGCTGCGGGCGCGGCGGCGCTTCGGCGTGGGGGAGCTGCTGTTCAGCTGCCCGGCCTACGCGGCCGTGCTGACCGTCAGCGAGCGCGGCAGCCACTGCGACGGCTGCTTCGCCAGGTAGGGCCCGGGCGGCGCCCGGCGGCGGCTTCTGCGGGGCGGCAGCAGAACTTTCCCCCCCCCTCCTCCTCGGTGGCAGCGTGAAACTGTAAACTCAGAGTTGGTTTTCCGTGCTCAGCAGCTCAGGAAAGAGAAAGGGGGGCGGAAAAAAAAAAAGTTCTGCTCTTCCCGTGCTCTGGCGGTCACGTAGACACGTGCGTAACCATCCTCTCGCAGGAAGTTTCATTGATCCGTGTAGTTGTGTAGTAACTTCGTGTTCTCTGGTTTTAATGAAGGTTTGATGAGGGAGAAGGGTCTGTAATCGCCTAATTCACACTTCACATTCCATAGTGCGAATGGAATATCAGCGAATGAAATAGATACATCTCCGTAGTGACGTATAAATATCTGTATATTACCTCTGTCTGAAACCTCAGTCTGCGAATTACTTTTACGAGGGCAGAGCGCAGGCAGCGCAAGAAGCTGTTTGTCGCGTGGCTGGGAGCATTGGGACTGGAGTACCGCCTGCTCCTGAGTGCCTCGGAATTCCCAGCGCCGGAGGGATGCGGGCAGCTCGAGTTTGCTGGGGCCTCTGCAGCCGCCTCCTCACCTGTGTGAGCGGAGGTATTGCAGTCTTTGCCTCAAGCCTCTCGATGTTAATGCCGCAGGGGAGAAAAAAAAAGGAAAAGAAAAGGCATATTAGGGTTAGAAAATCCAGCATGGATATGACACTGGCATGTCACACAACACCATATTTTTAGAAGGTGTACTTTCGTGGCTTCTGACAGCTTACTGAGGAATTAAGTGCTTACCTGGTTATAACTCGTAGCAAATGTTAGTAGTTACCTCAGTAAAGAAAAACAACTGATGTAGTTGTGCTAATTTTATCCATACATCCTTTTTCTTTCTTCATTACCTTATCTACTTATGACTTGTTCACTTGATTCACCCCTCTCTTTGCTAATATAGTTCCTAGTGAAGAGAGTCACATCAATTTGAAGAAGGGTACAGCTGAGGTGATTTTCCTCCTTTAGACCTTTTCCCAACCTCTGAGGTTTGCATTGAGGTGTTGTTTTTTTAACTCTTGTACCTAACCACAAATTTCCTTGTGCTGAAGAAACTGTCTGGTTTTGTTTATCCTATTCAGATTTGTCTGCCAAAGGACCAGGCTTCCATACTTCATTGATATAAAGTAATACCATAAGGATAATAGTTATTTCATGGAATAGCTTTTAGTTATCTTCAGGAGCAGCTGCTTGTAAAGCTTTTCCTTTGGAGCTCTGGAGGAGCACAAGGATCAAGGAACATACTGGCCGCAGCAGGACAGCAGTTAGTGGGGTAATCTGAAACTTATTTCACACCAGGGTGATGAAGTGCCGCTAAGAGGAACGATGTCTGGGTGATGTAAGGTGATCTGCCAGTGCTCAGACATGTGTTCTGTGTCTGTGACTGTTGCATTAGCACTGAACTAGCACGTACTAGATTCCGAACTCTGCTTGTTGAACTTACAAAGAGCCCTAGCGGGAAGGTTGTGGGCTCAGCACCATCCTTGGGAAGGGAAACTTGGCGAAGTTGTCATGAAAACTTTTGTGGAAACATGGGCAAAATGAGGCCATAACATTGTATTTGAATGAGACAGTGGTTGTTACTTTAAATACGCGGTTGTAATGTCAGCAAGAGGAGTCGTGGTGTTAGCCCGGCTTGCTCATGTTGCACCTTGTGTGCTTTGCAGATACAATCAGAGGATGCCAGACTTGCTGTGTTTTATGGGCTCTGAATGCCAGTGGCCACCAAAATGTTGTACACATCATATGAGGACCCTCACCCTTGATTTACTCCTGTATGCTTACCTCAGTTTAAGACTTTTTTTTTTTTTTGGGGAGGGTGTGCAGACATTTAAAAAGCATTCAGTACTGCTGAGAGATCACTATTGCTTCATACCAAAATGTCACTTGTTGGGTAACGCATGTTCTATTTCTGGTGGGATCTGTTGCAACTCATGCACTTTAAAGCAGAAAAGGACCTTCCTCGTGGCAGTCCCCTCTGTTGGGGTAAATACAAATATAAAAAAGGAGAATGTGAGCCTTAGGTCTGCTCAGAATACACAGATTTCAGAGCAGACAAGGTGGCACAGTAAGGGGGTCTGAGGTGACAGGAGATCATACAGTATATTTAATAACATGGTATTTTTTCTTGGCTTTTGAAGGCACTTACTCAACAAAGGTCATGCTTTCTATAACCAGAGAAACAGTAGAATGGTCATAGCAGAAGCAAAGGATTAATATTGGTAAACAAGTGCACAGAGCAGTTTTAAAGTTTGTAAAACACAAAAAATTTAACTCATTATGCATTGTATAGTGGCAGAAAATGGTGCTGTCTGTCAAATAGCATAGAGTGACATGAAATTTACAAAGCCAGAAATTTCTCAGGAAAGCAGAGTGCTTTTGCGTTATGAGAGTTGTTTGGAAAAACTTGCTTTTGAAATTCTAAAGAAATAAAAACCATGTCTAGGGTTTAAAGATGTGGTTCAATCTGTAGCTGCAGTGCTCTGAAGAAAATACAGTTTTCATTGTGAAATGCAAAATACTGTACAAAAAGTGATCCAACATACAGTTTTATTTCACTCAGGTTTCTAGAGCAGAATAACTTCTGTTTTCTTTTTAAGGAAAGAAGGATTGTCCAAGTGTGGAAGATGCAAACAGGCCTTCTACTGCAATGTGGAATGTCAGGTATGGTCGTGTGAGGATGGGGGGGAAGAGAGGGTGGGGGTTGCAGAACTCCGGTTTTTGTTTGTGTGGCATTGATATGTTCTAATTGTAGCTATGGTTAACAGCAGTCTGGTCAGTTCCAGCATCCCACAGATGCTGACCATGGAATTGTGCATTGGACAATTACAGGATTCTGAGGTGGTCTGTGTGAGTCTTTCAAGATCAGTAGCTTCAGGGCTTGGTACCACTGAGACTTTGATTAGAGCTGCCCGTCAACTCACTAATTATGTTGGTATTACTTCTTCCTGTAAGGACAAACCAGATAATTTAACATTAGCTCACTAAACTGGTAAGGGGTCCTGTGTCTAATGGAAAAAATCAAATCACTAAGTAGCCATCTTAGAAGAAGAGTCTTTTAGGCTGGTTGGTTGTTTTTTGAATATTTGCAAATATTTTGAGTACTGAGACTACCATAGCTGATGGTAGTCATAACCATTTGAAACCTACCATGCTTTCTCCCTAACTTACTCACTGTGGCAACTTTTATTCTTTTTGTATACTTTGTTTCTTAAAGGCCCCTCGATGTAGAGTGTAAGTGTACACTAAAGTAGAGCAATACAAAGACATCCAAAACATTTGCATGCAGTTTTAACTCTGTTTTTAATTCAAATTACAATGAGCACTTTAAAAAAATTTTTTAAAATGCCAGAATTAGAATCTAGCCTTTTTGGGCCCACAGTTGGATGTGGAAGAATTATCCAGTTTCCGTGTGGAAAAACTCAGCTGGGTTGCTGGTTGAGTAACGTAAGCTATGCAAGGTCTGCAGTACTGGGCACAGAGTGTGGAACAATGCTTGTGAAGGATTTGAGTCACCAAGGTCTGGCATGCAACTGTGTGTTAGCTATAAATAATCCAAATCTTCCCCTACATGTTAACATGCTGTTGGGTGCGTGGGTACGTGCCAAATAGTCTCTGTTGTCATTACCTGGACAGAGATGCTTTAATTTGTGCTGTTCAGTTCCCAGGCACTTTGGGCATGGCTGTTGCTTTTATTTCAAGGATGTATCTTATTCTCCTGCTGCACAAATTTCAAAAGAAGCCTGACCTCTCCTCAGTTTTCCTTCTATTACCTCCCCAACTTCCTTCTTTCCCACAGAATCCTAGTGAATTGTGGGTGAATCAAATAGCCCTTTGGTTTTGAAGCACTAGGAGAACTCAAAAGGCTTTATAGAAATAAGTTATTTGCAAAATTTGCAGTAGTTCATAGAATTTCCAAAGTGAAAGCGTACTGTATGAGCATCCTTAAGGGTCTTTGGAGGAATCTGGATGAGTTTTAAAGACAGTGTAGAGAAAACCCATGATTCATTCATGAAAAATGCTTGTTTCTAAGAAATATTTCCTCATGGCATTATTTCTTACAAGCTTTCAAGTAGACAAGGGAAGGAAATCCTTGAACAAAGCAGCTGTTTAGCAGCTTTTATCTGAGACTATGAGTTTCTTCTCTTACTATATAAAATTTGCAATGGTTTATGAAGCAGCTAAGCAAGATTTTCTGAAGTAGGAAATCTCAGTAATTTGTGCTGGGGAAAATAGCAAATAGGTATCATGTTGGAAGTAGAATTTATTTCTTCTTATCCAAAGGTCCTTTGCATTTACCACCAAGTGGACTTCTCTCAGTGTTCTGACTTCCACCCTTGACAAAGTTTATACTTTTACATGTACAAACAAGCAAGGATTGATTTTTTTTTAAATTTTCATTTTTTGGTGGTCAGAATTCTCCCTCTCTCTAGAGGGACATTTTCCTAGAACGAAAACCTGAACTGCTCAAACTGAGTGTCCTTAAGTCTACTAAACCTCAGCAAAAGACTGTCTGTCTGATAAGTTAATGAATTAGAATCTTTCCTGCCTGTTGGTGTGTGGCATAATGCTTTAGATATAAAAGGCCTTTTTTAGATTTTATACTGAACTATAGTATGACATACACAGGTACTAGCACCTCACTCTTGCTGGGGATATATATATGGCTTTTGATTCCCTACTTGATATAACACTGTCTTCCATCTTTTGGGCCCTTCTGAGTCAGTCTGATGAAATTTATGAATGTTGCTGAGATTTAATTCTTTCAAAGTTACCTTCAAGCATAATATTCTCTAGAAACCGGTCTCCACTGACTGTACGTGCTACACAGACAGTCTGCACTGCATCTTCATCCCTGTCTTGTTCAAAGGCACTTTTCAGCAGTTCAGCAATCCTTTGTCAAAGCCAAAAAGGACATCTGTGCCTTGATACTGAATTTGTAACGCTGGAATGTACAGGAAATGTGCCCGTTTTGCCTCCATGGATGTGAGACATCATGTGACAGTGATAAAAGGGCAGGGCTGTACTTGAGAACTGCCGTGGTATTGTTCATTTCATTTTTTATTTTATAGGTTAATTTTTCCCTGTAAATCCATGGGTTTTTTGTTTAGTACCTTGTTATTCAATACAGTTCAGTTAGACAAATGTTTACCACATGAAGCATACTGAGATAAAAACCCAAAGCTTTTGAGCTTGCTCTCTTTTCTTACTTGAAGACCTCCACAATTCATAGGAATTCTTACTCATTGTGGGGAGAGGTGGATATATACACACACATGCACACACAGTGGCTTTGGCACAGCTCCTTAAAGTTCCTGTTTTGGTCTTTTACTTTGCTTTTAAGATAGATAACCACATGTTTGGCCTATATTAAGCTGGATGTTTGCGTAGGTGTGGATTCAGCGTTGGATACAGGGCATGTGAGAGTGGAAGTTGCCTTCACTGCCTGTCCTTGCTGCTTTTATTGTTTTGTGGGTTGGATTTATTCAGGGTTTGCTGGGTCTTTCTTTTCCCAAGCCCTGATCAAGTTCTCCATTTAAAAGGGATCGTGATTTCTAGCAGATTCACACCATCCCACTCTCCAGTGTCACCTCCTTGGAGCACAGGCCTGTTATTATAGTAGTGGCTTTCAGCCCCCATCTGCAGCTGTTCAGGTCTTGACTTCTTAAATTACAATAATTTTAGTCAAGCAGGAGGAGACCTGTGCTCATTTTTTCTCCTCAGAAATTAGCTGCTGAAACACCCCAAAGAGAAATGTTTTAAGAGGGTTACATGGTTGCAATTTTGGAACTGGTGAACTTGAACCAGCTACTGGAACTCCCCTTGGTGTTATTACACCTGGCTATCATTTATCCCAGACAGAGTGGAGATCAGCTAGCCAGCGTGCAGAAAGAGATGGTTTTGTCTGTCATGACTTTCAGCATTTGAAATACATTTTAAACAAACCATTTATGGGTTTTTCTTAACATGTCATGTTAAAGGCTGCCGTAGTTGGTATTGCTGGAGTAAGTGAAACACGTATTTTTAACCAGCTAGTGAGCCTCAAAACATAGTTGCAGACCAGCAACTAACATTAAGCAGGTGTGTTTTAAATGGGACCTGGTAGAAATTGCCTCTTCCTCTTTGGTGAGCTGTAGAAAAAAATACACAATTTTTTTCTGTAATGATTCTGCTTGAAAGGATTTTGACACTGCAAGATTGTGTTGGTTGTCTGTCCCCCTATACAAAAACTTCCCCAATGTATTTTTCTTTGATAAGTGTCTCCTGTGAACATGTTAAATGTTAACCCATTAAAGTCAAACACCCTCTATAGCCCAGCATTTGGTAAATGATGATAGGGAAGGATGGATGTGGAGATATATAAAACTTCTACCTTCAGTGCTTGTTGAAAGGCTGCATCAGGGAACTTTACCAATTAATATCAGACATTAGAAGTTGCCTCAGTGAAATTCAGTTAAAGAGTTGGATGCCATTTGATCACAATTGGGCCTTAAGATTTTGAAGAAGTGAGCTTAATCCCTGCACTGGCTTGCCCACCCTTTATCTCTGGTATTTGTGTGCATTTCTTTTTAATTGAGTGAAATAGAACAGAGTTTTTATACAGCATTGAAAAAGTCCCTGTGAAAAAGGAGGTACGATGACATTTGTTTGGACTTGAGTCTTATTTTTTTTAATATTATATTTTGTTACTTGTTGTTTTTCTCCTACAGTGAGCTATAAGATAGTGTTCTGGGAATCAATCCAGTAGTCCTGGATGGCAGAATCTTTTTGAAGAACTTGGTGAAGAGGAATGTTTCCATGCTTTGATGTAAAAGGCATAAGCTTTAAAGAACTTCCCTTCCAAAAATGTTGTCACAAATGAAGGGAAAAATATTGTGGATGTAATGAAAATAGGAAGAAAATATCATTAATGTAGCATTAGGGCTTCAGCTAGAACAATGCTACTTGTTATAATTCAAACTACTTGGAGGAAAATGTGGAAGAGAAAGCAAAACACAGTCCTGCTGTGATCGCAGGGAAAGCTGCTGTCATGGTGTTTCTATCCCAGGTATTAGTCATCAGAACTCTCTTTTTTTTTTGTGGTGTTTCAGGCTTTTATCTCATTTTGCACAATTCAGCCGTATCTTGTCCCTTTAACCTCCCTACCAGTTCATATAACTCAGTATGATTCTGCCTGGGGAAAGATTTTAATTAACGGTGTGTAAAAAGTAAAGGGACAAATGGATTTTTTCAAAACACTGCTTCGAGACAGGCACCTGATTTTGCATTTTGATTTTTTGTTTTATTAGGTAATTTCTGCTGTTTATTTAATGTGTGTGCATGGATGAGAGTCCTGCAAAGCTTCAGGTTCAGTGCCTTCACTTTTTGAACAATCATACTGAAGTTAGTGGGTGTCCTGGTTATGCAAGAAGAGGTGAGAGATGAGATTTCTCTCTGTCTCCTTTTAGCCTTTAGCCTGTAGATACCTTGGCAAAGGCTGTCAGGAATTTTCCAGAAAAGGTTTGGGGCATACTTAGGAAATGGGTCTCTCTGGGGATGCATTTTGTAGTGTGACAGCTGTAGGAGAGTCGAGAGTGTAATTTCACATGACATGATTACATTGTAATATACTATTTTGGTTCTGGTCTGTATTGCCACATCCTCTTAGAATATTTACACTGGAGCTTGTTTCAAGCAGCCTGTATGCAGGTTTTTTTGGAAGTATCATACTGAGATATCAAGGACAGCAAAATTGACATTGTGAGGGGTTGAATACCCTTGCAGGGTTGTTGGTTCAGATTCTACCCAAGGCTGGGGCAGGTGTTGACCTTTCTTTTCCTTTTAAAATAACCTCCTAAAGCTGTCCATGCCCAGGGCAGTTAAAATAACTGTTCTCAATGGAAGAGTTTTTGGTGTAGCCACTCTGAAATCAGTAATCTCAGCTTTTGTTTTGATCTGCAAAACCTGTAAATAAGTTGAGCAGCCAAGGCAGGAGGCACTGAGGGTCCTGATTCCCCTGACTGTTTAGCTGCTTTGGGTTGCTGTATGTAGCCTACAGCTGTAGTTCCCACAAGGAATCCATCTCCCAGTAGACTTATATCATATCTACCAGTCCTGTGTAGCTGCTTTAGACAACTTCCAGTGTTAGGCAGCTGAAGGAAAGTGTTTCTTCTGTGCCACTCAGTCACTGTGATGGGCCATATTGTTGGAGTTTTTAAAATTATTTTTAAAAATTTGGAGGAAGTGGGCCAACACAGGCTCTGCCATGCTGGGTGAATCACAGTAAAGGGATTTCAGAACATTCTGGAGGGTGCCAAAAGGTTTTCAAGTTTACAGATTTCTGGGATTTGTTGTGAGTTTTTTTCTCTGCTAGTGTTTTCCACCAGGTATGAAAACAAAGTTTGATGCTCCCTATGCAGACAGAGCAGTATAGACCTGTTCTAACATAGTGCTATAAATGTGTGTTTGGGATGAGATAGAGAAATAAATAACTTTGCATTGCTTGAATATTTCCATATTTGATTGAATAAATAACATGTAATTTGATGCAGTCTGAGGACAGCCTGTGCCAGTGTATATTGTTAATGTGTGGTTCTGTGCTATTCTTTGGAAGATTCTGTGGCTTTGGGTGAAACTTGTAGAGTGACAACAGCCAGTGCCTTGTGCCATCACGCCTGTATATTGAGCTGGGAATATGCTATACATTAGCTAAACTATATTCTATATATTTAACTAAAATGTTTGGCTATATTAGTGTGTTTTCATTGTGTAGCTGCACTTCTTTCTTCAACATTTAAGGAAAAAAATCTGATAACTCCATCAGAATGTTTGGGTTTGACCTTACAGTCAAACAATTCTTAGTGATTGTGAGTTGATTGACTTCAGACACGTTAGTCCTGGTTAAACCAGGGTCACCTCATAATGAGGGGCCAAGGTATTAAATGGAAATGAACCAAATAAAGCCATCAAGCTCAGTCCTACTGCATCCTCACATGCTTGATCTGAACAGTAGGAACTGGTGACTTATAAACCACGTTGCCTGTTTGCTTCTTTGTCATTTAATACTTTTATTCTGTTGAGTAAATGAAGATCTTCTGACCTCAGCTCATCCTTTGTGAATTTGTTTGAATTGTACTCCTTAAATGTGACTCAAGCTTTTGTTCAGATTTAGTGAGTGTTGTCTTATTTTTTTAAAGGAAACACATTTCCCTTGATCACTAGGATCTGGCAGAATTTGCTTCATCCCCTTTTTCATAAGTTTATCTCCATGGTGCTTTTTTTTTTTTTTAATAATTTTTTCTCTGTTTTCAGAGGGAAGACTGGCCAATGCACAAGCTGGAGTGTGCCTCCATGTGCACTTTTGGGCAGAACTGGCATCCTTCAGAGACTGTGAGGCTAACAGCAAGGATCCTTGCCAAACAGGTGAGCAGAAGGTGAGGCTTGGGAGGTTTGCTCCTGTTCTGAGTGCTAGGGAAGGCAGCAGGAAAATGACAGTAACTGTTCCTGCAAAGCACACACACACACTCACACATATGCAAATTTCCTGTGTACAGAGAAAGCACAGAGCTCGAGCAGCTGAATGAACTGACCATCAGACCACTGCAGCAGGTCAGGCCCACCATAGTCCAGCTGGAGACTTTTGCAGGCTAATGAGGTCTTCAGCTTTAACCACCTATGGCCAAGGTACTGCTTAACAGAGCCTGGAAATGTTTGCTGATAGTTTCACATTGGTGTTTCAGCCTCTGTCCTGGTACATTTGAGCTCTTGGTTACACGTGTGGGCAAGCACCAAGGCCACACTGATGAGGAGAAAGAAGAATAAGATTTGGTATTTGGGCTTAAATTCCAAGGGATGCTTCTAGTGTTATCTGGCTGCAGGCACTGATATCTTTATGAAGCAGTTGTCTGTTGTCATATTTTTCAGCTACAGTTGTGTAACATTTAGCTCAGTACATTTACGAGTCAAAAACACCTCTGAGGTATTCAGGTGTAAATATTTATGATTATGAGTTACTTGGTGAAAACCAGAGTTTGAGAGAAATCCCAGACCCTTGGTCTTTGGGGAAAAATAATATTATGAGTAAGGAAAGAAGATTGCAATGTCAATCTCCATTTCAGTGTTCCCTAACTAAATGGATACTGAGGATAACACAAGTGCTAACAGGGAGGGGATGGGATTCATGAGTTTCAAGGTTATTATGCTGTGTATCTTTGTAGAGCTCTAAAATCTCTCTGCAAAAACAAATCCTCTTTGAAGCATATTTTTGTGATTGAGGTCTGCTTATGTGACAAGGGCAACCTGGATACAGTATGTAGGGAGGATTTTGGTGGCCTGCTGGGAAGGTAGCTGCATCCTTGCTGTGTGTGTAGATGTGTGTGTGTGTGAATGTACATGTGTATGACTTAATTAAAACATGGTTTGGTGGTGATCCACAAACAAAATCCAATGTTTAATGACAAAAAAGTCGTTGGAGTAGATTTCTGCTTTTATCGCTTACAGGGAGGGGGGAGGACCCTACATGTCATATAAAAGCTAAATATGCAAACCATAGTCCCTGAACCTCAGCTGCTGGGCCACCTGCAAAGCCATATTTAATGGCCAAGATTACAAAGAAGTGGCCTTAGGCCAACAGTGGAGCATTGCTTTTGAACTCTGTCAACAGTCAGTTTATTCACTTTCCTCAAAGCAAAGCCTGTCTTCTGCCTGCTTGCTATTGTTAGCAGCTTTCTGGGTGTCTAGAACAAAGCAAATGACATATTTAAAATACTGTTCAGTTTATGTATATAAATTTGATAGGAGTTCATCTTTGGCTGCCTAATTTGGTGTGGAGAGAATATTTCTATGCCTTTTCTTAGGGCAGATGATTTAACTCATTGCTGCTCATCATAAATTCCATAGACTGTGGATTTGTGTTTGTCTTACAGGTAGGAGTTCCCAAATTCTGAATGAGTATACAAAACTGCCAAAGTGAAACACTAAAATATTTTCTTATTTTTTTTCCCTTGTTGTTAGAAAACTCACCCTGAAAGAACACAGTCAGAGAAGCTGTTTTCTGTAAAAGAGTTTGAATCACGTAAGTAAGAAAGGCTTGCAGGTAAACAGAGGTTTTGATTTAACTATATTAATGATTTGTTTCCCCATGGCTCCCCTTCATCAACACCTTTCAGAACATCCTGCTCCTGCTGGAGGAAGGCAGTAAACAAAGAGAATTGTGGTTCCTCGTTTTTTTGAAAGTGCAGTGGTCTTTTTTTTTTATTTATTTTTTTCTTGGCTGTTTGTGGGAGCTGTGAAACAAGAATGAAAACCTAGATAGAGTTAATTATGTAGCATATATCCATCTCTTGCTTCTCTGGTATTCTAGTGTCTTTTGAGAATTGTAATGTTTTAAAATTAAAATAGCTGGTCTTTGTTACCAGGAGGCATAAAATCAGAGACAGCACAGTTGCTTGATGGTGACAGTGACTAAGGGGCTAATTGCAGAACCCTCTGGACTGTGCTTCAGTATCTGTCACTGCCAGTCAAATCTGACATGTTATATATGATTCCATGTCCTAAATGCTCTAAAATAATCCAAAGAAGGAGATAAGGCAATGGCTCACTTCTAACTGGAAAGCTACTGTTTGCATCCAGTAAGGCCAAGTTAGAAACTGACCAGTAGTAACCATCCTGGCACAGTTTTCACCAGTCTGTCATTTTGTTTCTTGGTGCTGGGCATAATATACACAGAGGCAGTGGGCTCTGTATTCACATTTCTCACTCTGATGGCTTACAAAACCTTTTACAAAATGCTGAATAAATGTACTCATTGCTAGGACTTGAAGTAGCAGAGTAACCAAGCACAGTAGTCTTATTTGCTTCCTGAACGAAAGCTGCTGTCATTGCTTTTGGGACAACTGGGGGAACAAGGGGGAAAAATGCCAACATTTAACTTGCCTAGGGCAAAGTTTTTACAGGTAAGTTGGCAGGATTGAGGTTGAGGAGAATGGGTAAGTGCTGAAGTAATTTCTGTGTATTCTTCTGCAATGCAGCTTGTCTTCAATAATTTATTAATTTGGGAGCTAAAAGGCTGAAATGTTTTTTTTCTGTTGCAATGTCCCACTGGTCCTCTAGAAGCCTTTGTTTTGTTAGTGAGCACCTCTGTTACTGCTGCCCTTTTGACTCATCTCACTGCTTAGCACACCTTTATCAGTTGTCTTATGCTTTGCAACACCATACATAGGACAGGAAAAAGCACCTGGCTGGCAGTTGGAAGCTCAGAATTTCTTATTTCTAATTTGTCTTTATTCTCATCAAATGATCCCATTTCATTTTCCTCACTGTTTGTTCTGACTCCCCCATCATTTGCATCTGCTGTTGCAAATCATCTCCTCCTTCTTCCACTGTTGTGGAGCCTTTTCTCTCCATTATTGTTTTGAGTTGGAGAGAGCAGGAGAGAACTAGTAACAGTGCCACTGTGGCAGAGTGGATTAGGAAAAAAGTTCCAAACACTCTGCTCTTGAGGGGGGAGAGAGGGGACCAGGTTGATCATCTAGCTTTCTCTGCATGGACCAGGCAGGAAAAGGTTTAGTGGCCATGGCTTTGGCTAGATCCTGTCATGGGCCTGAGGGTAAATCTCTGAAGAAACCCATAAAGGAATAGAGTTGGCAGGTGTGCCAGGACATTTCCACTGATGTTGCTGTTGTCCCCTGTTAGTAGATGTCTGTAGGCTGAACACGCCTCTGTTGCTGGTCACCCCCCAGCCCATGGAGACCTGGGCACTTTCAGGCACTGTTTGCTACCTCCTGAAGCAGGTACCTGCAATAGGTCAGGTGGATTGCATTCCTGGGCACCCTCATGTTCTCCTCCTGTAGCTGCAAAGGGAACCTCTATAATTAGCCCCAGAGTTGTTGCTGGATCCCTGTCACACATGGTCACAAATAGTTAGGGCTTCTCTGCTGGGAAAGACCACATCTTTTAAAAGCAGCAGGGATAGGCAGCCTTAGCAGCAGTTTGGGCTGGTTTGTGCTGATAAGGAATAGGTCTCTATGAGGAAGTTTCATTCTATAAAGCATTCTTTAAAGTGAGTGATGTTTAGTGTGAGGTCATGGCACAGTAGGTGGGACAATGTAGCTTGTAAGGTCCCGTCAGACAGCTGAGGATGGCTATCCCCAGTAGACAGGCTTTCAGAGGCCAGGGCTGGCTGGGCTGTTGGCTAGAGTTAGCAAATGCACTTTAAAGACTGTAACCCTTCTCCCAAGAAAGTAAAGTCTGTGTCCAGTTATCTGCTAACTTAAAGATGTCAGAAAATGCTTTTTAATCCTTCATGTTCTTGCAGTGCGTGTGTGGCTTTAGCAGAGGCAGCGTCCTGTTGGTGGAAGAGCAGGCACTTCTTGCAGTACTTCCAAGTGGCTTGTCCTTCAGGGGTTTCTGTTAAAGTCTGGGCCTCTTCTAACCTAAGTCTACCTGGGGGGGGGGGTTTCCTGTTACTGAAATGGAATGTATTCTTTGTCCACAGACCTTGACAAACTAGACAATGAAAAGAGAGAGCTGATTCAGAACGACATTGCTGCTCTTCATCACTTTTACTCAAAGCACTTGGACTGCCCTGACAATGCTGCCCTTGTAGTTCTCTTTGCACAAGTAAGTTGGCTAGAACACAGCCTGCTTAGGTGGATGGTGCTGTAGCAGTTTAGCCTTTCTGAAAGGGGGAGAATGTTAATGGCAATGGAAAGGGTAGCTCTTTGCTTATCTTAGGGACAACTGATTATACTTGATGGAGATCTGCTTTGTTGAACAGTAGTGGCTGGATGTGCCCCATTTCCATCCTAAGGGGAGAGACTCTTGTCTGCAGACTTTCCATGAGGTGCTTCTCAAACACTGAAGAAAAGGGAAAGCAGCCTTTAATAAACCCTGTCAAAGTTAAGCTTCTTGTGGGCCAAACATAGTGTGGCTGTTGAACTAACAGGGAAAGCTGCTGGCCTGAGACCCTGCAGAGGCAAATCCTTCATTCAGGCTTCAAACTTGTGGAAATCCTTGCTGGTCAGGTCATCATTGTGTTTGACCTTCACAGGGAGTAAACTTCAGAGAAGTAGAAAGAGCAGCAGAAAGCGCAGCCTAAAACTTTTATCTGCTGTGTGGCTTTTAAATGTAGTCAGGTGGTTTGGCCATCTGGGGAGATGAAGGAAAGACAGGATGTCTTGTGAGATAACTTCTGATATGTCACTTCTTTTTTTCTCACCTACTTTTCATATGCATCTGAATTGAATGTATTGTAGTGGATGGAATAATGCACCGGTGGAATACTGAAAGATCCATTTTCTTCCTTTTCCTCTTTTGCTTCAATATAAGCTAGTTTTCTACTTAAGTTTCTGAGTAAAATAATGTCTTGAGATGGGGGCAAATGTTGACTGCTGTGATGAAAGCTGAGATGGAAATATCCTGTTTGATAGAGCTGAGCATCTACCAACAAGGAGGCACAGTTATTATTTACTTAATACAGAGGTACTCTTATTCTGCAGGGGAATGGTTCTTTAGGATGTTTAGCATCTGCTTATCATCCCTTGTGTTGTTTCTAATTACACATTTCCTTTCGATGCGGATGGGCTTTTTCTCTTTTGAAGACTTTAAAATTTATATTTGTCAGAGAGATACTTTGAAGACATTAGTACAACCAGTTTCTTGTGGTATTTTTAAATAGTTTTGTTAGAATGTAGCCAGAATTCCCCAATGATGACATTGTTTTGACTATATTGACTTTTGTTTCATGTCCTGTCCAAGAGCAGATCTCATATTCCATCCAGTCTTCTCTATGGATGTCTGATGTCACCTGTAGATGTTACCTTAAGCTCATCCTGATCATCAGGTAACTCTCTTCCACTGTGGACATTAGAATTTTTTGAACTAAAATCTCCAGAAATCATCTGGATGCTCCTCAGAAGTGTTTTACAGGATGCAGCCTTCTGAGGTGTTAGCCCCAGGATAAATCTTTCTAGAAGAAAGGGAGGTATGCTTGTATTTGGCATGTACAAACATGTTTCCTAATAATTAGTTAACTCAACTTGAAACCAGTAGTATGGTTATGCTACTGCTCCTTTGTTTTCCTTCAACACTTACTCTGGCCTCATGTGGTCTGCTTTGTTCCTCCACTCCCCATTGTTTCTCCCTGTGGTTCAGTCATTTGGGACTTGAATACCTCTGACTCCTTCCTCATTGCTTTTAGTGGACTTGGGCTGATGCTCTTCCTTACACAGCTGAAGTAAGTGGTCCTTTTGAATGGAATAGAGTTCTTTTGTCCAGAGTCCTTGCCTTTCACTGCTCTCTTCTCCAGCTGTTGACATCATTCTACTCTCTTTTTTCCCCATGGAATATAGCTCTTGAGGCTGGAACTTTTCTTCCTCAGTCTCACCTTGTCATACTCTTTAAACAGTTTCTCTCATCTCAAGTTCTAGCCTCTCACCCTTTCCTTGAAGACCTTGCATCTCGTGCCTCCCTTTGCACGTTCTCTTTTCCACCATTGGGAACAATTGAACTCCAGTTTTTTTGCAGTTGTCTCTTCACTCCCTCCACTTTGCCTTTTTTTAGTCATGCATTCATCTGGTGAAACCAGTGATATCTCATCCCTTCTAATGCCTCCTCTTATGTCACTTCTAATGTGATACTTTCATGAATTGTGTTGTCTCTGGCTTAGTGGAGGGGAGTTGATGATAACTCACTACATATTTTTAAATATTTCCCTGTGATTCAGAACCATCAAGCTGTTCTTTGTCAGCCTTTGTAGCCTTATGTTCTTACTTGCTGTTGATATTATCTTTCCCTTCTATTGTTTTTGCATGCAGCAATTACAATTTGGTTTTGGTTCAGGTATGCTCTTATGTTGGCCAGTGCAGTAGCATGCCCATCTTGAGGGACTGGGAACCTTTGGATGCTATATTGCTAAAAATAACAGGATAAAGATCAAGCAAAGAAAGCAGAGATCCTGAAGAGTGAATCAGGATACTTGCCTTAATTGTGAACTCACCCTGAACAGTTCATACCTGAGGAGTGGCTTTGGGTATTTGTGTACTTCTAAAAGCCAGTCCAGGCTACATTCCAGCTTGTGGGGCATATCACTTTGCTTGGTGAGCAGCCTGGTCTGCTGGAGGGTGTCCATGCTTCTGGGGACTGGAGAAGATGTGAGAGACTGGAACTCGATCTTTGCTGTCCCTTCCAACCCAAACCATTCCATGGTGCTGTGATTACTGTTGGTAGCATTTGTTGTCAGCTCTTACCCTTTCCAGAACAAATACTGCACTATACTTGATTGTTCCTGTGCCCTTTCTAGCTTTAACTGGGCTTGGCCATGTTGTTTTAGTGAGTAGTTGTTTTAGTGCTTTACTGGTGCTTTTTTCATGTTTGTAGGGAGATAATGGTGAGTGTGGAGAGGGTTCTCTTTGTGTCGGTATGTGTGTGACTTGAAGTGGAAGTGGAATAAAGTACTTGACTGAGGTGCATTTTGGCCACTTAAAGTCATACAAACCACATGAAAAAAGCTGAAACTTCTGTAAGATTCCTTTGACTTGGATGAGAACAAAAGTGAGAAGGTTTTAAAACCTGCTTGAATCTATTCTGTAAGAGTTTTATGAACAAGTTCTTTTGATCCTGTGCCTGTTTAAATTAGGAATACACTTCCTCTCATACTCTGTACTTTTTCTGTCCCCTCCTATTCTGTGTCTTTATGAGGTTCAAGTCTTTCTCAATGCTTTTGTTGTTTTCACATGTGCTTTAGCTGTAGCTGGTATGTGCAGTCTTTGATGACAGGTGCCTTTGTGGCAGGTCTCTGTGACATGTGCTCCATCAAAGCTCTGTACTGCCCCAGCCTGGCTGAGTTTGCTGCCCATCATTCCCACATTGCTTCTTGCATGTGTAGTTCTGCTTTGGCCCTTTCCTTGCCATGGCCCAATGGAGTCTCTTTGCCCTATGTTGGGGTGAGGTTTTGTGTACTCTTTTCAAGCCCCACTTCTCTTGGTTGGTGCTCCAAGGAGCAATCCACTAGATGTTGTGTCCTGAGCCGGTGCAAGTGTTGGACTGTCAGTTCTTTAGTGTCCTGTGCATTCCTTTGGAGGGGGACTTCATCCTCACTTCACTTGCTGAGATGTCCTGGAGCTCCCTGTGAGTCCTGGGGAGGTGGATGGAAAATTGTAAGCAAATTTCTGCAATTGCATTTGATGTATGAGAATGTGACATGTGAGTACAGGTGGAGTACTCAGCTGACCAGAAGCTGATCCAGCACCTTTCTCTGTTTTCTTAGGTTAACTGTAATGGCTTCACAATTGAAGATGAAGAACTCTCTCATTTGGGATCAGCCATATTTCCTGAGTAGGTTGATTTTAATATTTTAAAGATAAAATTAACTTATTTAAAAACAAATAGGGGAAGTAGATGTCTACCAAAAGAAATCAATTTATCTTGTTTTAAATATCTTTAATTGGCTAATAAAATGTGGCCAATTATTTGAAGCAGTTTTTCTTAAAAATCCAATAATTTTGGTAAAATTGCACATGTAATTTGTTTTGAAACTTAGATTGGGAACCATGTTCAGGTTGGTAGAAAACACTTACTCAGGTAGCAGGTTCTGGACAGGGACATCAAGTAATGATCAAAGCCAAATGGAAAGGATTGCAGGTGACTTGCTATATTCACAACTTCCTGTTTTGGCTGGGTATAATCCTTCACCTGGTGCTCTCTGAACAATATCCCTTCTACCTTTGTTCCTTGGCAGATAGTAAATCCCCTTCATAACTTCTTTGAGCCTCCTTGCTGTGACAGTGGAAAAAAATGTGTACAAGCTTCTTAACTTTACAAATAAACTGCAGATGTTAAGTGTTAACTGCAGTTCGTGAATGGGGGACCACAGCTTTCTTTATGGCCAAGAAACATTTCTG
This sequence comes from Notiomystis cincta, assembly GCA_013398075.1. Classification (NCBI taxonomy): domain Eukaryota; kingdom Metazoa; phylum Chordata; class Aves; order Passeriformes; family Notiomystidae; genus Notiomystis; species Notiomystis cincta. The sequence continues at coordinate 77,318 of VZRX01001992.1, forward strand.
GCATTTTAAAATCTGTCCTTCCCACTTAATATTGTAGCAGAGGAGGGTATTTTCTGCCCCTGATCTTTGCACAGCCTGTATGAAGGTATTAGCACTGAGGCTTAGTTTGGCTTCCTGGTGAGGCTTGGATTACTCGTAGCTTATCTGTGTCAAAGTAACCTGAAACTTACAGATGCCCACTTAAAGCTGGATGTGATTTTGCCAAGTGCTGCAGACAAGCAGTAGTGGCTGGTCTCTGCTTCACAGGTTCTTCTTCTTCAGCCAGGTCTGTCTGAAGTTTATATCCCTGATCTACAGATTGGAAATTAATGCCTTGAAATGCTCAGTATCAGAGTCATTGTGAGAAGAGCAGAGTAATAAACCAGGATGTTCTGGAAAAATGTCCAACGCCATCCTTTGTAAATGCTCAGGATTCAAGAGTCAGATCTTTCCTACATAACAGTTATGCTTGTGGCCTAAAAATATTGAAGAGACAGTTCTTATTTTGTTAAATTGGAAGAGAAAGAATTAAAATTAAAATTTTTATCTCAGATAAGCAGTGAACTGCACTTTCTCCAAGCTTAGTAATAAGGGGGTTTACTTTTCTCTATGCATCCAGGTTTTTGTCCAGGGATTATGCTTGTATAACAGACAGACATCCCCTCCCTCCCATTTCAAACATGGAGGCTGTTTACATCTGAGTAGAAGCCAACTAAAATTTTAACACCCTTCTTCACTTGCAGTGCAGCAAAGACTTTTGTTTTCCTGTAGTTGTTTGTTTCTTTTTAGGTTAAACATGTTTTTCCTTCTTTCTCCTCTGAGGAAAATAGTCTGTCTATCATATTGATAGTAAAGCTATATGAACATACCTGTCAGCTGTCCTGTAGCCCTGTAAGAAGGGGAAAATAATAACTTGCCTAGTACTGCAGTAATAGGATTTAAAAATTTTAATGATTCATTAGCACAGCCATTCTCCATATCATTAGAATAAATAACAGTACAACAGATTTTCCCAAGGTTACCTTCATGTTAAGCCTCAGAAGAAAAACAGCTTGTAAAGACAGACTGACTCAATCTTCCAGACTTATTTATTTTGTGAAGTGGTGCTTAACTTTTTGCCTGTTGCTTGTGACGGTGGTTGGGGAAAACATTTACTTTTCTACTTTTACAGTGTTGCATTGATGAACCATAGCTGTTGCCCAAATGTGATTGTGACTTACAAGGGAACCTTGGCTGAAGTCAGAGCTGTTAGAGAGATTGAGCCTGGAGAGGAGGTAAATTCAGTGTTTGAATGTGCTCTGTACTCGTGCAACCTGACAGGATTCATTCTGCTCCTCGGGGTTCATTTCAATTAGGTGGCAATTTAATGATAGGAAGGAAAGATCTCTTGTTTCTCAGAGAAATGCAAGATGATGCTTTGGGAAAGTTAGGGTGGCTCTGGAGGATTGAAGGGATTTTTGGAGGTAGTACCCTATTTTTTGCTAAAACATGGGAAGGGCACCTGCAGCAGTCACTGTGTATCTGCCAGCCTCTCTCTCAGTTTACCCATCTGTAAAATGAGGCTGAGTTTACTGATGTTTGGCTAGTGCTTTGAAATTCCAAGATCAAAGCAAATTATTACTGCTATAATAGTTCCCAGTATAATAGTAATGTGTTGAAATTGAAGCCAGAATAAACAAGGTAAATGGGTACAGATAAATCCTCTGACTTCTGTTTGGACAGAGCATCCACAAAACATGGGACTTGGTCATATCACCTCAGTGGCATTTGCTAGGAAATCACAGAACAAATGTGTGGTTTTAGGTGGAGTGAAGCTGAACAGAGAGGAATAAAAATCTATGAAATTGAGTAAGGCTCTGGGTTTACCTTGAAACTTTGTCAATCAAATAAATTAACTTGGCAGGGAGTTTTAAATAGGAGAGCTGCACTTTACTTTAAAAAACCCCAAAAAGATGTTGAACAGAGTTGAGGAGAATGTTCAAATACCTGCAGGGAATGAAGATACTGAACATCCTCTCTGGGGATGGAATTTGCACAGATTTTCAATGGCTCGTTTGTAAATGATAATTTAATGGGCAATGTTAACGCTGATAAGCTCAGATTTGATTTTTGATAACTTCTGCTGTTTTCTGAGGTGTGTGATAGCAGCCTGGAAGAGAGGTAGAGAGGTTATTTTTGTAGATTATAGCTGTTCCCCATCATGAACAAAGTGAGTTCAGTTGCTGTAGCCAAGGGTGAATGACTCAGGTGAGCAACTTCCTTTGATGCCATTTGCGGGCGATGATTTGTCTGCGGTGTTGGCAGTCACTGCAGATGCACTGTGGTAACAGACAAGGACTGATTCTGGCTTCAGGGTTTTGCTGTGGAATCCCAGACATTCTCAGCATTTTGGGGGAAGGTGTATCATTAGAGGTAGAGATGTGGAGTATTTACCTTGCTCGGCATCTTCTTCAGGTTGAATTCTGCCTCAGAAGCTGCATCAGCTCTCCAGGACCTCACAGGTTTTGCACCTTTGCTTTTCTCACACTTCAGAATTTTCTGAAGGTGAGCTGTGGCTGTGTGTGGTCGCTGTGCAGTCTCCCAGCCTGTGTCTCCATCTTCAGGCTCCGTGGAGCCATTGCAGTGCAACACTTCAAAGTTTTTTTGCTGTAGACGTGGTTCCTACATTCCACATGCTTTGAAAATATCCAGGGAGGAGAGGAGTGTGAGGGAAGATGTGAGATGACACACTCACACTTAAGAAGAGGGTGCACTGTATGAAATTACATGTAATTTTACTTTTAGAGAAAAGAGAAACTTTAAGTTTAAAGACTGAGCAAAGCATTTCAAATAACTATAAATGAGGAAACGGAGCTAAAGCTGCTCCTTGGTCTGCAGAATGATCAACTGCACTGTGCATAGGACGTGTTTCTTGGGGGAGATCTCGTTTTAAAAGCAGAGCATTAAAGCTAGTTGCAGGGGTTCTTTTCTGAAGACCATTGAAATAGAGGAAAACTTAAGAATAGTGTATATGAAGGGCCTTTAAAATGTTCAAAAGCAGGTTTTCTTTGCTTTAAAATATTGCTGCTGAAGTAAATCTGATATTCATTCTCCTTGAACTGGAGCACTGGGCCTCTTCTTTTCAAAGATCTAAAGGTCTTGTCCTAAGTTTCTAAAGCTACTAGTGACTGCTGTTGCCCCAATTTTTGTAGGATTTCAGAAAGAAAAAATTGAGATTCCAGCCTCCAAAAAACCAGGCCACTGTAATTTATCCTAGACTGGATATCTGAAATCATTATTTTACTTCTGAAAAGTAGGCATCTCTTTGTAGTCTGACAGGAGCCTGAGATTTATGCTGTGATCCTTTCCTTATCCACACCTGAATCTTGCTGTCCTGGGTGTAAGCCAGGGTAATATTTGAGGGAAATTCCATAACGAATAGAAAAGGAACATTTCTCTGACAGGTTGCATTCACTAGTGACAACTCCTGATGCTGCCAAGGGCCTTGGAATGTGAGGGAGCAGGCAGGTGATGTGGCTGCAGGGGTCCACAAGATGCATGAATATGTAGTTGTCATACTACATATACCAGAACTAGTAGTGAAAAATAAATATGTTTAGCTGCTTCTCACTAACTGCTTTTTTTTTTTTTTTTTACCATGTAGATTTTTAGCAGCTATATTGACCTGCTGTACCCCACAGAAGACAGAAATGACCGGTTAAGAGACTCCTATTTCTTTAGTTGTGATTGCAGGGAGTGCGTTACAAAAGAAAAGGTAATGCAGTTGGTGTGAAATATATTTCTGTCAAGGCACCTACCCATGTCCTTAGATGTAATATCCTATCTGGCTTAATTACATTTTGGAAAGTAGGATAATGGGGATGTGGGGAGGTGGTTTTGTTTTTCTGTCCTTCTGTTCAGAATGCTTTCTGGTACTCATTCTTTCCACTGTAATCATGACACATCAGGAAATTTCCGGGTAGAGGCCTATTAAAGTTGAGTTACAAAGCAGATGAAAACATTGTTAAAAGTAGATAATTATACTGTGTCTATGCTAGCTGGCCAAAAGAATTTAGCTCAGAACTTTTCTTTTTTCCTTTTTTTTTTTTTTTTTTTGGCATCTCTGGATGGTTTGGAGACCCAGCAGAGTCTGAGAAATGGTCTTTTCTACAATAGCATCATATTGGTCTGTTCAGGGACAGTGTGGTCCTGGGTCACAGCCTCTTGTGATGTGCAGGCCAGAGTTATGTTCATTAGACATGAGCTTGTGCCCCTCAAAGGACAAAGGGAGAGCCAGATGGTGTTCCTGAAAACAGGGTGTTAGGTGTTTTAAAGAAAAGCACTTCTTGGAGGGAAAAGGTACCCAAACCCAACAGATACTGAGACATCTGTACCTGTGCAGCCATTTGGATCTCCTTCACTGAAGGTCCTGCAAGAACTGAGCCCTCTGTAGCTTATCTGTATTTTCAGACTAGATCAGTTTGTTTGGCATAATCTAATCCTTAAGTTTCAGATCATTTTTTCTCCTGTCTTCACCAGGTGTCCTTTCAAGAGCTGCTTCCCACATTGACCAGACAACCATCTCCTTCCCCTAAATGGTGTCATCTGTTGTGATTTTTTTTTTCCACATAGTACCCACTATTATTGGTTGAGGCCATTCTGTTGATACCATATCAGTTGTGTTTTTCCCCACAGTTACCTTGATAATTTTGCTACTGAGTTTAATGAGGCCAGGATTTCATCTGTGATTTTCAACAATGTGCTACTCACCTGTCACTCAGCCTCCTTCAGTTCTGGAAAGTGTCCCTGTAGCTCTCTCAGCTGGCAGATTGAATGATAAAAGAAAAAGAAATCTAGCAACAATGTGAACCTTAAACGGAAAAAAATTGTCTCAAGATTGTAGGTGACTCTTCATGAAATAGTATGTTAGATACAGAGATAAGAGTAAGTGGAGCTGTCCAGCAGAAATAACAAAATACATGGAAATGTGGTTTTGTCTGTAGATCTGAAGGATCCTTTTCTGTGTTTAAGATCATGTCATTTTCCACAGAGATATCACTTGGTAGTCAACCTAAGGTACTTGAGCTGTTATAGCCTTAAAACTAAGCCTAAATTTGTTTTAAACCCTAATCTCTTGGAAGCAGTGAAATTTCTTATGTAAAACTGCTTGCAATGCAAAATTGAAAAGCTCTCGATCTTTCAAAAGAAAGGGACTTCATGGAAGTAGAGAATGGCAGATGAACTGGAAGGCCAGAGGATCCTAGGATTTCTAGCCAAGGCTTTAGAGAAGAATTGCAGGTGCACATTCTACCTTTGTTTTTTCTTTCTTTGAAGAGCTTAAGTTCACATCTGTGTCTTACTATTAGAGTAATTTTGTATAGCAGGTGCACTTTTATTTGTAGGGCTTGGAACCTGCCTTTGTAAGGTCCATTGTGTTTCCTTTAGGACAAAGAGAAACTGGAAATCTGCAAGCTGAATGATCCTCCATCAGCAGAGACAGTAAAGGACATGATCAAATATGCCAGGAACGTGATTGAGGAATTCAGGCGAGCCAAACACTACAAATATATCCTTTGTCTTACCCTGACTCCACTGGCCTGTGACCTAAAAATCTTGCCTGCTGGACTTCAGAAGTACTTGCAGGAGAAATACCACTACCAGTAGAAATTAAACTTCTCTCTGTCCTCTTTGTGTCTGAAGGCATTACCAGGTAGTTGAATAATGAGAGGCCATCGATTTATTGCATTCCTTGACTTCTTCCTACCTCCCAGTGAATTACTGGAGATCTGTGAACTCAGCCTGGACAAGATGGGAGCAGTGTTTGAAGACAGTAATGTTTATATGTTACATATGATGTACCAGGCCATGGGTGTCTGTCTCTACGTGCAGGACTGGGAAGGTGCACTGTGTTATGGGCAAAAAATTATCAGACCGTACAGGTAAATATGAGACACTATTCTTTTTTTTTTTTTTTTTAGTGCTTTAATTCAGTAATTTGAACAACTAAGACAAGTTTGGGCAGAAATCACTTCTCTCAGTATATGTCGTGTAAACATTCTACCATGATACCACTACTCAAAAAGGAATATTTAGATGCTGGGACAATGTTTATTACTATCAGAATGTGGTCTGCAATATACAGTGGGACTGACTTTGAAAGCCTTGCTTTGGGTTCTCAAAATAATTTTGTACCCCCTTGGGTGCTGTGCTAATTCTGCTTAGCTGGATAAATACTGGTTTCTAAAATATTGTAATCTTTTACTAAAGAAGGGTTTCAAATTGCATCTGCAGCTGGTACTGTTTTTTACAAGGTAATGGAGGCAAAGCCTGTGTTGCTGTCGGCTTCCTGCAGTCTCCCAGTCCCCTCTCTCCGCAGCAGCACAGTGGGCATGGCCCAGTGAGCAGAGCCGTGTCCCAGGGCTGGGGCCGAGCAGCAGAGGGAGCTGGAGCCGAGCTCAGCTCCTGCGCTCAGAGCTGGGGGTGCCCCTTGTCCCTGCTGCCGCTGCCCTAGAGCTGCAGGCGTGGGAGAGTGCCCAGGCTGAAGCCCTGCCTGGGGCAAGGCAGCACACAGGCTCTGCAGGAGATAGGAATACTGTTTCTGATAAAATTCTCTGGCTTTGCAGTTGGGAGCCTGCTCGTTAGAGGCAGCCAGTTACGCTGGCTGTGTCTGGTCCTGCCGTGAATCTCCCAAACAGTCTCGTCTTGAGACGTGACTTTCTTGCCAGCTGGGGGGAGCGCAAGAAGAGCTCTCCCTTTGGAACAGATGCCAACATAAAGTCACAGATCACTTGGCAGAGAGCAGTGATACAAAGAAGGAGCCAACATTCCCCCTGGGGGCTCAGTCCTATTTATCTTCCCTGGGACTTGCCCAGCTCCTCTGGCTCGGAGCCTGGCATTCAGGTCAGCGCTGCCGAGGCGGGCTGTGCGGGCGCAGCGTGCGAGCACAGAGCGCCGTGTGTGCCCTGCACGCTGCGCAGGGCCCCTCGCTTTCCAGCCCACCAGGAGCACACAGAGCTACTGCTGCCCGTGCAGGGTGGCTCCAAAAACTCATAACAATGCAGGCTCTCTCTGTTGCTGGCTAGATTAAAACTAGTGGCAGAAAGTCATTGCCATCTGACAGCTGTTCAGAGGCATATGGTAGTTTCAGTTCAATTCCCAGCTGACAGGCGTCCCCATCCCAGACACAATTGGCACTGGCTCTTGGCAGTCACGGCAGAGGGGATGAGCACTGAATGGGCAGGGGCAACGAGAGGCAGCTTCTTGCCCCATGAGAGGGGAACAGGGGCTGGGAAAATGCTATGAAACTGCCAAGGTTGATAAAGCTGAATTTCTTTCTCTCTTGCAGTAAACATTATCCCTCCTACTCGCTGAATGTTGCCTCCATGTGGCTGAAATTAGGGCGATTGCACATGGCGCTGAAGAACAGGACTGCTGGAGTTAAAGCCCTAAAGAGGGTATTTATTGCCTGGTTTCTCCATTAATAGCACCAGTTCAGCCATGGGGTCATTGAAACACTGTGCTTTTCTGTCAGTGAGCCTGGCGTGGTAGGAAATGCACCATGTGTTAATATATTTGGCCACTGGATTTTTGGCTCAGGTTTGGTTTTTCTAGAGATGGAGTATAGGTCTGCTCTTGGGTGCCTTTTCACAGTGGGCTCATACTGCAGCAGCTGGAGCAAGAATTATGCTTAAACATTTGCTCTTTGAGTTCTTCACTGAGCTAGAGCTGCACTAGTGTAAATGAAGCAGAACCCTATCTTCCCCTCATTTGCTGGGTAAGGACAGGAAAAATGCTTGGCTCTTATAAAAGGCACATAGTGTTTCATTGAAGTCTGTGATTTCTATATCCAACTTAAACTAGGCATGATTTTGGTGGTTATTTGTTCTGGAACCAATCGATTTTCACATAGCTGAAGGGAATTCAATGCATCTGGTAATGCTGAAATTGGCAAATACAGCATTTTGGGTTTATGGTTTTTTTCACCCCTTTTTATTAGTCTGTGCCTTATTGTTTAGTTTTTTTTCTTTTATGGTTTTTTATTAGTCTATACTATATTTCTTGACTATTTTCACCTATTGTTGTTGGACAGATATTTATTTTAGTTTCTTAAGCATCACCAGCTATTGTAGCATATAATGACTCAGTGTGGAATGACACAACCTATTTATTTCTTCTTTTAGATGCTGGCAAGTTTTTAGCCAGCACATAACAGCGCCATCCAACCATGGTGAAAGATGCTACAAGAATATCTGCTTTAAAATTTAACTGTTCCCTAGTTTGAAATTGGCATAGGTTTTCCTTCACTGTGGTGTTAAACCTTTGAGTAGAAATGGGAATTGTGCCAGTAAGAGCATGGGATAGGGAGTAGGGAACTGTGAGGTAGATTTGTTGGCATAGTTAGTTTCCTAACACAAACATTTTCTAATGACTCACTTCCAAAAGCTGTCTACAGGAACTGCCCAAAGTTATCCCAGGCTCTGATGTTTGGGATTTAGTGGAAAAGCAAACCCATTGTTCCCTGTCAGTTTGTGAGCAGCTCATCCAGAAGATCCTCCTTTCTTTTTTGGGCAGGAGGAGGGGTGGAGTCATTTCTTGCTGCTGAGGTGGAACCAAAAGCCCTTGTTGTACTGACTTAACAAATACAAGATCATAAAAGGTTCCCAAGGATGAAATGACTAAATGCTCAGAGGGACAGGATACTGCAATTCCTTGCTCTATCTTAGCACTGTTGGTCTTTAACATTCTCAGACTTGTACTGAACTTTCTTCTCAGTTCTGTCTAGTGCTGCCTTTTATCACATCTTTTCTCAAGTGGAATCTTGCCCCTGCACACATTCTGCAGGGCAGGAAAGGTGCCAGTCAGGGGGCTTGGCTGCCTGCAATGTTCCCTCTCAGGCCTGGAGCAGGCTGCAGGTGGAACACCAGGGAGCTGGGCTCAGCAGGGTCTGTCCAAATCTGACAGGATCTCACTTTTGCCTAAGAATTTGCTTCCTTCCTAAAGCACTGGCAGCCCCTGGAAGGAGCAGAGGGTTTACAGACTCAGGTTTGAAATGCCTCAGCATTACTCCTGTGCTAGGCCTGCATGTGTCTGACAGCTGAAGGATAAAATGGTAGGAGCAGAGCTCGCTCTGATACTGGCTAAGTCCTCTGCTGGAATATTACCCGCCGCACTTGCAGTTTCTGTCCTGGAGCTGGTTACATTCAAAGTAGTTTTGTCAGGAATATAATTTTGAAAGGTGCTTTGGGCTCCTTTAAGATCAAAGATGTATTCTCTGAATATAAAACCTTTATTACTTAGTTTTGAATTTCATTTTATTTCCTACTGGGTTTATGACTACAAGGGGACAAAAAGTAGCTAGAGGTGTCAGACTGCTTCAAACCTCTAAAGCGAGTATTTATAGCCTGGTGTTATATATGAATCAATTGTGTGAATATTTTTTTTTCTTTTCATAGGCAATTGCTATCATGGAAGTAGCACATGGGAAAGATCATCCATACATTTCAGAGATCAAAAAGGAATTAGAGGACCACTGAGCCTTTGAATCTATGCAATCCTTCAAACCTTTATTTAAAAAGCCTTGTTATGGAAACCTTCAGGAGCGCTTTGAAAAGCGGTAGAGTATGAACACAGTTCTGTCCTATAATTGGAATGACAAACACACTTAGGCCTAGCTTCCACACATCTACAATTGCTTTTTTTTTTTTTCTTAAGGAAGCATCCATGGTTTCTTAAAGGTTATGCCTTTTGATGGCTCGTGTGCAGAAATGGCCATTTTTTTCTTTAGGGATGTTGGTGTGGATCTTATTTGTGTAAAGTAAATAAAGTGATCTTGGCCCCTCTTGATTCCACTTGTACACTTAAATGGGTGCAATAGTTTTGTGATATGTACTTTTGCCCAAATAGTTTTGCTTATCTGGCAAATTAGCAAAAGCCCTACTTTTTCCATTGTGGTTTGGTATCCATTTTCCTTTTTTTGTGCATCATTTTTATTTGCAGTGGCTTAACTGAGAGACAGGGGAGATGGAGTGATGAATTCTGTACATTTTACATCAAAGCCACCAATGTTTCCTCAACCAGTTAATCTGCAGGTCCATCACTGCTCCTGGCAGATGAGGATTCATCACAGCAAAGAGCTCAGTTTGTCTTGTACAGAAAATACTGTCGGAGCTTGAAGGCTTGCACAAGACATGAACTATGCAAGTTCTGGCTTTTTAGTCTCCTTTACAAGTTAAAGTGAGTTAATGCAGAGGAGAGCTTATATTTCCTTACAGCCATACCTTCACCTCCAGTGGATTACAACTATTGTAATAATATGTTAGCAATTATTTTTAAAAGAGGAACAGGAACACTTTCTGAGGAAAAAGTCCAGGCCTTAGCTTTTTCTACCCCTATATAAAACAAGTGGATTTTTTTTCCTTCCATTTAGATCAATGGCAAGAGTTTGCTTTTAAGGATGGGGGGAAAAAAGAGTGTAGCTGTAAACTTCTAGCATCAAAATTGAAATACGGTGCACAGTAAAATTACCTGCCCATTCCTTACTGTTTTCACAGCCTATAAAGTATGATGAGAAAGAGAACACATCACCCTTATGAACTGCATTGTAATTTCTTTCTTGTAACCACTGCTCTGAAAATAAAACTGCTAGAAACAAGGGTTTGTCAGCTCATTTTGCTGAAATCTTTCATTGCTCTCCAGCCAGCAGTTGTTGCTGGAGTACATAAAACTGCACCAGATCTACAATTCCAGAAAGCCAAGGCCATTTAACTACAGCCAAGCCTAGGAAGAGGGCACTAGCTGACTATTTTTATCTTAACTTTGTCTTGTCAAATAAAATCTTGTCCTGGGAAATAATACCTTTACTTCAACAAGTCTGTCCAGAGCCCAGACCACACTTCAACAGCAAAGAACTGGATTAGCTGAACATGAGGCACCAGTGGGAGCCTTGCCCCTATGAAACTTGGATTACTATTTACAGAAGGTTATTCAAAGCTCACTGTGGCCCTGGCTATGCCTATCAGTTCAACATGGGAAAACAACTCAAGCAGTATAGGTGCAAATACAAAACCCTTAAGCTGCTACAGGAAAGAACACAAACATTGGTTTCCTTGAAAAAAATGGTTTATTGTATACTGTGAATATGAAGGACAGATTTACCAAAAAAACCTTAGTGACTGAAAACATTCTCACATTTGCAAAAGCATATAAGAAACTATTTACACAAAGGCAGTGAAAGAGGTAAAAAAATTATTGCAGTCAATTAATGCTGATAGAACTTTTTATTATAAAAAGAGAAAGAAAAGAAACAGTGCAAAAATACTGTCAAAAGTAATCAGTTCTATACACAAGATAAAACTGACAAGCATAAGCTTATGTACTGATATGAATAATACATTAGAATATAAAATAGCATGCATAGATTTTTTTTTAAAAGGCTTTCAATAGCATAGAATAGTTCTGCCATTCAGCCCTAACAGGAGGGAGTGGGGGGCAGGAAGGGCACATAACTGATGTCTCATTTCTCTACAAAATGTGTACATACAATGAGGTGGTGAGATTCAGATCACTGTTTTGTGCTAAACTGTCAGGTACAGAATTACAGAACAAATAAAACAGGAGGCATCAAAATACTGAAGTAAAAAAGGACAGTAAAATCCAGTGACATAAACATGTTATCTCATTTAACACATTCCACACAATATATGGGAATATTACAGTCATCTGCATGTGTAAACTTTTTCCTTTGTAAAATAACCAAAGAAAGGTACTTTACTAGTGAGGAAAATGTGTTTTCCATATGGAGCAATCTCAACAGGATAAACATCCTATTACCAGTGTTTCTGGCATTAGAGATTTGCTTTCTTTTAAAGACCAAGCAGAAGCGAGAAAATACTTTTATTTAACATACACAAAAAGGAAGTTCTTATACATTACATCTATAAATTGTTGAACTCACCAGCACAGGACATTGTGAAGGCCAGAGGAATAAATGGCTTCTAAAGAAAAGGTGATGTGGTTCATGGGAAGATGGATCCATCAGCAGGTACTACACACAGTGAGCAGGATACAGCTTTGGCCTCAGGAAGCCCCTAAAGGACTGGCTGCCAGGTGTGCCAGAGGGACTGAGCACCCTTTTCTAGACACATCCCCATTTCTTTCTCAACTACCAGCCACTGTCTAAGTCAGGGGGTACCCTCCAGCCTGACATGGAAACCGGTTGTGGGAAGCATTCCCCTTTTCTGCCTGCTCGCCTAATCAAGGAGCACTACCCCTGAAATACCTGGAACTGTCCAACCACTGAGGCCTTACCCAGGTGAATCAGTGTCAGTCCTTCCCTTGCTGTTATATACAGGGCTGGAATTCTCCAGTGGAAGCTGCTATTTATCACTGATTTCCAGTTCACTCTCCAAAGGCAAAGTCCTGTTGTTAAAGCATGTGGGAAACTCAGTGAGGGTGCACACAAAGCATAAGCAACAAAGCTTCAAAGAAATGCCAGCCGAAATCAGCTGAGAGAAACCAATGGAAGTGTAATCTAAGATACTCCAAAAACACTGACTAAATTTATTTACTTTAAATATTTATATAAACACTACTATTTTTGTCCTGGGCACTGGTTTTTTCCACAATCTAACAATAGTTTATTTATGGTTAATACCTCTATCTTGTTTGCCCCACAGCCATCTGTTCCCTTCCCCAAATGCCAGTCCCTGCTCCATGTGTAATGTCCTTCTCTCTAAAGACTTAGATGGCATCTATAGCTCCCTTAGCACCAGATCCTACAAGAAAACCTCACTAGAAGGCTAAGAGCAAGCTGGGGACAATTGCCTTTGGGGTTCTGGACCTGCAGCCTTTCTCTTACTGGCATCAAAACCTATCCCAAACTCCATATGCCTTGAAGTATACATCAGCAGCTTCATTTTTGTAGAAGAGTGGTCAAAGGCTGTTTTCATGCAGTCCTTCCTTTCATGGCCAGCTCAGGAAGTTGCTCCTGCAATGTGATGCAGCCTTTATTTCCTGCAGTGGGTGCCACCCTAGCATTTTTTCACCCACCAAGATAAGCAGCAAAATTTAACTCAGACCTCCCTTTGTGATGCATGAGAACTGCTGCAGCAGAGATCAGCCTGATGATTCCACTTTCTGAGCACACAGACCACAAACTGTTAGTGAGGCTGGCAACAGCTAATTCAGTCATCATCTCCTCCCAGGAGAGCAGTGGGAAGTTAGCTGTTGGAAATGTGGCATCATCAGTAGCTGCTGAATTTTCCCTACAGATTTATGTGCTATATCCAAGTACAAGATTGCCCATCAGCATTTCTTTTAGAGTTGATTGGGGACTACAGAGACATAGCAGGTATTGGATCAAAAAACAATGTCCTGGCTGACAATGACCATTGCTATTGAAGCACTTAGGCTGGAAAAGAATGACTAAGTCTACACTTTGCTATTTGCATTTCTGTTTGTTTACAAGAAAGGCATTTAAAAAACCCAACTTTTGAAATCATGCAAATATTTAATAATATTTGTAGCTAAGGCAGCTGATTTAAGTAAGTAAAACAGAAATGCACTTCATTATACTTCAAGGACTGTGTTGGCAATAGGTTGAGTAAGTTCTCAGAGATGTGTCTTCTGCCAGCTAAAATTAGTTTAGGGAACTTCTGATAATGCTGAGCACTTAGGATCCCTGTGCACTATACAGGAAAATATTTGTGGGAACAAGCTTTGCCTTTCCTCAGGTAGTTGAGAACAAGAGGTGTCAAAACACTCCTTTGTAGGACCTGAAACAAGTAGGACCTGAGCAGCTGATGTCCACCATCCTCCAGTGTGACTGCCAGAGGACAGAAACAGGATCCCCACAGCACTGAGCAGCACCACAGCTCAGCTGCCACCTCTCCCATCCCTGCTCGAACGACGGGGAGCATGAAATGCTCAGACCATAACTTTAACCAAGAATCTGATGCCAGCACCTCAGCACAGTAGTTGGTAAGAGTTTAAATTAAAAAGGCAAAGGGTGTTAAATACAGATGAAGAGTGCACTAAAAGGAAAACAGACACAATGGATTCCCAAGCCAGACTTACTGATCCCCTGCAAGTTTTCCCTCAGAAAGCATCAGGGAGTACAGGCTGAACATGCCACACTCACACTTCAAGGTGGGTGCCCTGGGAGAAGACTACTTGTGTCACAGTTCCATTCATTGATGAACTATTGTGAGATTTTCAATCCAGACTTTACCCCAAATGGATGAAACTGGTCTCAAACTACTGTTATGCTTTGATGTTAAAAAACACCCATGCAACACAACAAACAGCAGCTCCAAAGTGTCCTCTTCTCCTCAAGGGTTCTTCTGTTTAAAAGCCTGCAGGACAGAAACTCAAGAGCACTTTAAGGCTCATGTGTTCGTTCCTGCTATGACTAAGAAAATTGGATGCAAAATGCATTTTCCTGTCACTCCCTAAAGGTTAGGAAATACTGCCCAAGCAATTCTGGCCTGATAAAACTACAACAGGTTCAAAGTGAGAAGGTTCATTTTTTCCCTTACAAAACTGTATCACATTTCAACCATAAAACATCAGCATGCTGAGGGCTGCTTGTAAGCTGGGGTGGAAAGGAACCTCTGAAGACATGCACCAGCCCAATTCACTTATGATATTAACAGATCTAGTCAAGATAAAATCTAGCAGGGAAAAATACATTGAAGTCAGATGAAAGGAAAAGTTTAAAATTACCATTCTTTGACAATGAAAGGGAAAAAGTGACTCACATTGGCCTCTATCTACCATACCAGCCACATTAGGAGTTAATTGGAAATGACTGTTTACTACATGGCCACTTATTTGGCTCATTAATAGGCACTGACTTAATTTGGAAAGGATTTTTAGTGCCTTTTTCTAATTAATGTTTTTCTAAGACACCTATGATGCATCTTTGCATAAAAAACATTTGCTTAATTTTCTTCCCTTCAAATACAGCTCTTCACACTCTCTTATGCAATAACTTTCCTGTGCTCACTGTAGCAGCAGAAATACACATTTCAGCCAAGAGCAGCTGAATAATAAGACATAGGAACAGATTCTTTTCCCTCCTGATTTTCTACTTCTCACATCCAAGTGGAGCAATGGGACTTGACAGCTCTGAGTTCAAACTTAATTCATCATTAGGAAATTATTCAAAAAGTTATAACGAGATAACTAATTTAATACACTTTGCTTCAAGGTTTATTCCTTGGCTTTTTTCCCAGATATAAAGCATCTCTGTGCAATTATCATGCAGATGCTGCTGAAAAGACTTTAAATGGTTGCTGCTAATTTAACAAGAGATATGTTGGCACTGGCAGAAGAAATTAAAGGAAAACTGAAGTTGACTGAAAACTCAACTGATCCCTAAAAAGAACATGGTCAAGTCATTACAGCAAAATAATTCCTCTCCATTTGTTGGTGGCTACAAGTTTTCACCAGAATCTCTGTCACCTTGTTAGGCCTGTATTGCAGAGTACCAAATTACCACAGTGCAGTTTTAAACACATTTAAGAAACATTCTGGTACAGAACCTTAGCTTAAGCACCCCAGTAATTTAGTCCCTTTAGTGCTGAAATTAAGAGTGCCTGTAGGCTTTAGGCCTTTGTACATTGACCAGGGTTTGGAGGTGGGGATGCAACAGAAAAGTAAGAATAGGATTAAAATATTAAAAGCATCTGGGGAAGGGATACTGAGAAAGGTGATTTCACCATGACAAAGTAACTGCATTGCATCACATGCCCTGAGAGGCTGTGAAATCTTCACCCTTGAGAATTCTGAAGCTGGATGTAACCTTGGACAAGCCTATCCAAGTTTAAAGTTAGCAGTGGGGAGAGCAGGGCTGGGACCAGAGACCTCCAAGGCTCGTCTCTGCCCCGATTCCTTCTCTAGCCATCCGACGACAGCTCACGTGTGAAGACTAAGGCAACTGGAGAGGCCTGATTTCAATGAGATTCCTTTCCTACAGGAGGTGAGCCTCAAGGAAATAATACTTTTAGTGTAATTTGTAAGAAGTTGCTTGATTTGGCTTTTCTTCCAGATGCATTTGGTTGAAAATCCTTTGCTGTTCAACTCTCAGACCAGCAGAGTTATTGCAAAGACTCATTCACTGACTTCAGCCTGCTGTAGGTCACTGCACTTCACCCCACATTGCTTCTTATGAATCCCTTCAAGGGTTGCACACAGCAGCAAAAGGCCTCCTTAAAAAGATCCAATATTCATTTTTTTGAGGACTAATCTAAAACCATAATTTTTGTGGAATTTGAACAGTTTAGCACCCAAAACTCTCTGTCCTCACAATGTCCTGTGCTTGAGCCCTCTGTACGTGCCCAGGTACATGTGCAGAAGCTCAGGTCTCCGTGCTGTGCACCCTCAGTTTCCACTCACACAGAGCTGCAGCTGACATCTAGCAGGTCTTGTTTTTACCAGGGAAGCCACATACTGGGTCCAGAATGTCCTTATGTGAGAAAAAGCCCACTGCCAAATAACTGTGGATTTCAGAAGCTGCGTAGCAAAATAAAAGCCAGCGAACTACCTTTACAAAGGATTGCCTTCCTTACAGCCACGTTACAATGCAGACCAGTCATGTCAAATGTGGTTCTCTTTGAAGGTCACTATAAGTTTTACGAGTTATTAAAGTAATTCAAAAGTTATTCCAAGAAAAATAAATTATATCTTGTATAAAATAATCCACGGGAGACTAGTAAAGAACTATCATTCCTTACTTTCAAGACAACTTTAAAAAGTGCAATATATGCACACAGTGTTGTCAAGGCAGTTCCCCTTGTTCATAGGTAAGGTTCAGTCAGATCCACAAAGCTGGGGCTGGGATGTTTGAAAAGATTAAATAAGTCTTGAGTTTTGCAGGAATTGGATGAGCACTTGGTAGACAAATTTGTACTGGGCTATGGTCTGGATCATAAACACTCTCTGCTCCCGCAGGTGTCTCAGCATCACAGGAACGTCCATTTTCTGTAAAGCAAACGGGAAAAAAAGAGCATAAGGATGTGGGTTCATTAAATCAAACCATCACTGTCTCAAATACCAGTTATCTGACACGGGGAACTATACTATAGTTATAGAAACAAAGGTTCCTTGGACAAAATTAGATGTGAGGGCAAACAGATCCTTTCACTAAAAGAGAAGGGAACTCATTGCCACCAGAAGATCCAGTAACTCCAACATCTGACCTGCCACAGCCAAGTGTATGTTAGCAAATAATGCTCCAGGAGAAATAGGTCTGTGAAGTGAAAAACAAGGACCCAGTATCCACAACGCATTTTGCAGACTCCAGGCCAGCATCAGTTTGCTGCCACCTACTGAACATCCACTGGGACACGTTAGGGGTTCTCCAAGAAGGTGTCTTCCAGCTTAGTTTCATCTGAAAGAAACTCACCTGTGTGCCCTGAAAATGCTCTGCAGCAGGAGCTAAAGTACAGTAAGTAGGCATGGATAAGGAGATCCACTGGGAAGGCACATCCCTAATCCCATCGAGCACACTGGGGCACTGGCAGCCTATAATGGTCTGAACTCAAAACCAGATGAGTTCTGTGAAACAGAGGGCCATGAGGTAAAGCATTAGAAATCACTGAACATTTCATTAGGATGCTGTCATCAGATTTCTGGCATTCAGGGAGCCAAACACCTATGATGCAATTGTGTTTTATCTGTTACAACAGGTACAGGAGGAGCTCTTGAGAAGTTGTTGAGCCATGAAGATCCACACGAAGCCTGCCAGGCTTAAATTCAAACAGCGTGCCGTGTGAGCCAAGCTGAGGGACACAAGCCTTCTGTGGCAGCAGTGAGCACTAAGACACACATACTGGTTCTGAGGAAATTCTTAAGCAGTTCAAGATACAAAACTGAAGAACAGCTACCCTATCAGGCAACACAAACTGCACTTTGCAATGCAGGCTTGCCACTGCAGAAGCACCAAGAGGAACATAGCAACTCTTTTCACTGAGATTGTTGCTAACCCATGGAGGCCCAAGTGAGCATGGAGTCAGCTTCCAGGCACATCTGAAGTTTCCTGGAAAGTTTAAAATAAAAGTCACGCTGCATATCCATTTCTGTCCATATATATAAAACTCAGAATCTCAATTCCATGTAAACAAGTATTAACTCATAGGCTATCACTTTCTGAAAACAAGGCCAAATATTCTGCCACATACCCCAACAAGCTGTTATAAAAGGACATCTCTGGAGAGTCAACGAGTGTAAATATTTGGGATGAGTAATGTCATATTATTATCAAACAGGTGCAAAGAAAAATGGAAGCTCTTTCCAGCTAACTTGGAGAAAGCCCCCCTGTGGACTCCAATGCTTACAAAAGCCACACGGTCCTTGCTGAGCAGTCATGTGGAACCTGATCTCAACCTGAACAACTACAACAACAACCTAGGCCAGCTTTGACCTGCACACAATATTCCTCTCTCAGCTTTTTGGTGCATGACAGCTCATTGGTTTTAAGTGGGCACAAAGTGACCCATGCACCTCCTCAAAATGGAGATGGCTTTGCCTTATCTCAGAAATGGAAGAAACCCCTATCTTGCCTATTCAGCCTCATTATTTATAGCCAGCTTAGTGTTTGATTCCAGGTAAGCAGAATCTTTAAGTTCACCTTCATTACAATGTACATGTCAAAAAAACCAAACCAAAATTACACCTAATGCTTTGCTAATGGCATTTGCAAACAGAACAAACAAAAATACTACTCATTTCTGCCTCCCAAACTAAAGAGCTCCCATGTGAAATCATGCTGTAGATGCAATCATGAGTTAATGTCCCAGTGCCAAGTCTGAACTAAAAGTTGATAGAGCAGGTTCTCAATTACTTTCTGGTACTATGTGTCTACAGCAGTAAGGATGTAATGACGTGACATTTACTTGCCATGCAGCAGTTACTGAAACTCTATCCCTGCAATGAGATACAGCTTTAGACTCAACCAGCCATTGCCACAGTGACTGAAGCTGTATAGAATTTGATTAAACATGGCTTTTACCTAAACCTGAAACCTCAGGCTCAAGAGTTCTGGTTTGTGTTCCAGCACTGCTGCAGGTTTTCCAAAATGCTCTTTGTCAAAATTTTCAAACTGCCTTCTGATTTTCCGTCACTGCTAAAATGTTAATACAATAATAATAATACTTACTAGGAGACTTCTGTAAAAACCTATTCCTAAGACTAAAACATTTTAAGTGATAAGTAATTTTATTTCAGGAAAAAAACCCCAATGAATTCTACTACAAAATAAATGAAAAGGAACCTCTCTGTGCAGAATTTGTCACAAACTGAAAACAAACTGTCAAGATTTTTATCATTTTTTTTTTAAATTAGATTTTAACAAATCAAAAACATTAACTTTGTACAATCTAGAGAAGCAAAGCCCTTAATGAAAAGTGTATTTAATGTTAATTATGATTTTCATTATTAATCAAGACAAAAGAATGCTTTAATTAAGGGACATCAGAGAAATCCCTTATTATTGGGCACTACCATCAGGTTGTAGTGAAGCTGATGAAAACTCATAGGAATGATGTTAAGGCTTACCCCCATGCCTGCATGTTGAGGTGCTGCCTTTGCCAAAGCTACTCTTTGCCCAATGGGTGACTTCTCTAAACCACAGACTGACTTCTGTAAACCGAGGTGGCCAGACACTGCTGCAAAATCCTCAGAGCTTGCTTCTGTACACATACACAGGGTGCTGTAAAGCAGCCACAGCTACACTGATGTTCACAAGCAGTTCAGGGATGGCTTTTAACTCTCCAGCTTTCCTCTGGCATGCAGAAATTTCAAGACTGCTGTGTGAACAACAGAAGCAGCCACTTCCATGTGCCAGTGCATAAGGAAAGTCAAGCAGGCTCAAGAGTCGGAGCCATTGCCTCACACCAGAGCAGCTACCAAGCAGCAACCAGCACTAGGAGGCTACTTCCTCTTCTCCCTTTCTCTCCCAGCTGCCTACCCCTTTCCTTCCCCACAAAAGAAAACCCAACCAACAAAACAACAAAACAAACCAACAAAAACCAGCTGTGACACAGGACAGCTTCACCTCTGGTGAGGCCCAGGCAGAGTTGGAGGAGGTTTGTCTCAGCTGCTGTGAGCCCAGGATCACTAGGGATCATGTAATTCCAGAATGATGAGCTGCTGGAGTCCTCAGTCTTCCTTGAACTCACCCAGTGGCTGATTATTGGGAGGGACAGATGATACATTTCTATTTGTCACTCTTGCTGCATTCTTATCTCTACAAGCAGCTTTGGTCTTTGAGCATTTTCTTTGGCAAGAGAAATCCCTGGTTTCCATAGTTGTCATGAAAACCATGTAACACATTGTTAATCAAGATGTGATGTTCCTCCTAGACAGTTTCCCAGTGACAGATGAAAATTAAGTTGCTACACATGGTTGCTATACTGGGGCTCTTGCTCTTAACTCCAGACTGTATTACTCGTAACGCTGGCTGCAAATCCTAAAGCCCTATTCCCTACAGGAATATGTACATACACTTATTCTTAAAACACAGTTAAGTTTCATGCCAGGTGAGATTACAGTCCATACAAGAGAGAGGAAGGAGCCCAAGGAGAGAATTTAGAGAGCAGAAAACTTCAGTTAAAAGAGCAAAAACATCTAGCTTCTCTTAGGCAGTGCTTGTAAACACACTGTCTCTAGACTTCTAATTGAATACAGGTATGAATTAGACTAAATTCTTAGAAGGGAGAAGAAAGCCCTATTTTTGAATATATTAAAATAATCCTAATTAAAAAAAATGCATAATATCAACTATACAGAAAACTACAGCAAGTAACCTGCCATGGGGAATCTCTGCCTGTCACATTTCAGGTCCTTGTCTTTCTCACAAAGGTAGTAGAAAGAAAGCACTTCAATGCCTTTTAATTTCAACCTCAGAAATGTAGCCAGTTAGCCAAGGGACGAGCTCAGGGTTTGAAAAAGAAGCTGGCTTACTTCATTATGCTCCAAGCAGCCAATCATGAGCTCTGTGAGGATCACCACTCCAGTCCTGCCCACCCCTGCACTGCAGTGGACCACGATAGGAGGGTTGCAGGTGTTGCTGCTGTCCAGCACGCTGTTGGTGTGCCGACGCACCGACTGTATCTCCTCCAAGTAAGCTGCAAGAGAAAAAGCAGGCAAAGTTGCCAACATTTACATGTCTAAATGTAAAAATCAGGAGGGGAGGGGGAAAGAGAATGTGGAAAAGTTATTCTCTGTCAAAGTGGCAATCATTTACATTTTTTACAACATAATAATTATCTTGGCCAGAGTGCACTGAACAGCACTGCATCCAGCAAGTACCAGCTGGGTGTCAATTATTACTTGGGAGTCTGCTCCTTTAAATTAAATAGTTCTTTTAAAAAATTAAATTCTGTTTTTCCCCTTGCAAATCTCCAGGTCCCCTAAGCAGATGATTCTAGACATTACTTACAGCAATTCCTGCTATTAACAGGCTGGGATCAAAACCACAGCTAAGTCCCATTGAAACTACTGCCTGTCAAAGCCAGTATCAGATGGGAAGCGAGCGTCCATCTGCCCTGTTTCCTCTCTTCCTTCTCTCTTCTAGACTGTGACAGATTCTCCCCCCTACTCTCTGCCCAGGGTTTGTTTCTCAATAGCTACAAGCCCTTCTGGGAGATCACTGCTTTGTTTTCCCTGCAGCCATTTGTAGAAAGCTCAGACTCAGGAACAGCTGCCTTGTGTGGCTGTCCTAGCATTGTTCAACTCATCCCGCTGTCAGACCACACCGAGAACCTCACGTGCTGGAAGCTCACTTGGCTTCCCAGCAGTCCAAGTGGGAAGTGAGACCCAAGCTGAACTCTCCTGCTCTGAGCCTTGGTGTCAGGGCACTGCAGCCCCAGCTGTCCTTTCCCCATAGGCAGGATGGGGCTGGAAGCCTAACAACATCAGAAAAGCTGCATTTTAATGCACACAGGGAAATGGGGCTCTAAGTGGTGGCAAACAATGGGAGAGAGGAAATGGGGACAATCAGGTTCCAATTACTGCCATGCCCAACCACAGCTACAGGGACTGGTAGGAGAAACAAAGTATGAAACAAATGAGGAATTGGGCAATAGCTTTTCCTTGAAGACAGATCCCCTGGCATTCCTTTCCTGGAGCTGAAATGTAATTTTTTATTTTTTGCCTTGGTGACAGATCTGGGGAAAGGAGGATGCACTATCTACAAGGAGCTTGTACCATGCAAAGGAGAATGCATCACTAAAGGACTGTAGCTGTGGCAAGACTGAAGTAGAACTAATGGACCTTCCTGAGAGAAGAGGACTTAGCTGCTACAGAGCTACACTGCAGCTGCAAAGCTTTCAGGAACTAAGAGGGCAGGCATCTCCAACACATCAGTACACCATGTACAGACTCCTTCAGTGGTAATTTAAAGATTCCTGCATCATTCTCTACTGTAGTGCCAGAGATGTGTCTCAAGTTAAATAATGGTTGAATTCCTATTACTTAATATGGGAATGCTTAAAATGGGTACTTGGTAAGAATCAGGAAGTGTTATTAACACATTACAGATGAATATAATTGCTGTATTTTCAGAAATGCACGAACCAGGACCATATGCAACTGGGGAGGCATTGCCTGGGTACATGTGGTTACAAGAGTGGCAGTAAATTCAGACTTACTGCATGTGTGATAGAGCCCTCTGCTCTTTTGCAAAAAGATAAACTGGAGGAGATGCACCATATTTCAATAGCAACTGATCATCTCTCACCCAGACCTTTCTAATTACATTTTTGTATAGCTTATTATCTCCTACTCTCATTAGGTAGTTGGGAAATGGCAATAACTTACACCAAGAGATCAGTCAGCAGAAATACCCTATTATTTAAAATTTCCTGAGATTTTGGCACTGCTGCTGCCTTGGATTTTTCCTCCTGCTAATCACCTTAGCTCCTACCTCTTGAATCCCACCTTTTCTTTTCTCCAAATTGCAGCAAAGTATAACCTAACTGAGGCCTGTGTATGCCACAGCAATAACCATTTGATATCAATCCCACCTCTAAGTAGCTGCAGTGAACCGAATCCAGTGTGAGCCATCTTTTTCTTGATGTATTTTACCAAATTCTGTATTTACAAATTAAAGAAATCTTACATAAAAAGCCTTGGACTTCTTCTGGACACCCATGGTCTGGCCAGTCAGTATACTGCAAATGCCACACTGTCCTCTCTTGCCCAGAGAGAAGATGCTTGACCTTCAGCCCAGTAGTTGCAAAGCAGCCAGAGTCTGTGCGGAACTTGGTTGTCACCTTGAACTTCCCGTAGGTGGCTGAGCTGTGCTTAGAGCCCAGTTTAGGCCAATAACGATGGCTCTTGCTTCTTCCTCCCTCCTTAACAACAAAACAAGACAAAAAGCCATTAGTTCCTGCAATTAAAAATCTCTACAAACAAAGGGCATAAAACTCTGTGGGTAAGCCAAGTATTCTTATTTCAAAGTACTGGAAGAGCAAGGAGCATTCCACAAAGTAAAGAAAATACCCATTAAAACTTAAAAATATTACATGGCAGAGATGTTTAAGTGTAAAACTGCTTGAAGATCTCTTGTCTCATGACAAAAGACAGCTACTGCCTACAACACCGTGGTAAATATTCTCCTCCTGGGGAAGCCTCTCCTTTAAACAGAGGGAGAATCTCTTCAGCAGCTTCTGAGCGCCTGTTCTTGATCAGCCTCAGGAACTGGACAGTGACTTGATGGGCTCTGCTACTCCCTGTGTTTGCTGAAAGCAACCAGGCACGAAGCCGAATGCGGTGTTAGTTAACAACATGTGCCAGTTTTTACAACATAGCACATAGTTCTTGGATTACAATAGGAATAACTGTTTTGCTTGGCATAAGAATAAAAAGTTGTGGGGTGTTTTTGTTTGGTTTTTTTATTCTTTTTTTTACATGGACACTTCTATGGAAACAACAGCTTCTCATCTCTTTTCAGCTGATAAGAGTGATGGTATGCAAAGCTGGCCTTGGACAGTGTGGAAATCTCTGTCATTTTAACCAGGAGCAAGTTCAGTGCTCTCACATTCCAATGGAAACATCTTTGTTTGGCTTGGCCCAAGCAGGGGAAGGAGGGCTCCTGCTTGTTTCACTTTAGCACTTGCCAAACTGAGTGTCAGAAAGTTAGGAAGTATAGTATGAGAGCAGTACAGGCATATGTTCAAACAGAGCCAGAGGAAAAGGGGATGTTGATAGAAAAAGCATGTTACTGGAGTGGGAAGTGATGATAACAGGAGATTTGCTCACATCAGAAAGAACTGTATTCTGTGATTTCACGTACCTCCTCAGCTGTGACCATGGCTATAACATTCACCCCCTGTTCCCACACCATCTGCCAGAAGTCGTGGCATGTGTGTGGCAGAGGCCCTTGGGTAGCAATGTAGTGCCACTCCTCTCCACCTACAGTCACCTGGGGGAGAGGGAAAAAGAAACAGCCAGTCAGTGCCCAAATTCTCAGCAGCATCTGTGCCGGAACTGCCTTTTTAAAAAAAAGACACCACAGTGAAATCTTTACTTCTTTATTCTTCAACTTGTGGTCAAAATCATGAACAAAAATCATCCTTTTATTAGAGCAAATCTGACAAAACATAACCTTCAGTGCTCCCATGTTCTGTCTTGATGCCCATAACCATAAAGCTAAATGCCATCTATCTTTCTTGCAATTGAATCTGGATCATACAGACAAACCCAAAACCAAACCAACAACAAAAATTTGGTGATTTTTTTGAAGCCCTGTGTCTGATATGGCTTAAGTACAACTAAGTAGCTGACTGATATCCCCGGGCTTGGTGACAGACCCAGGATGAAAGAAAAGCTGAGGACCAGAGGAAGTGCCCACACTGCATATAACAGAGCTCGATAGGCCTACTGCCAGCTAGAGATGAGATCAAGACAGGCTTCATTTCAAGTTACTCTTCCTTACTCATCCTGGGTTTTTCAGTTCAGAACCTGAAAACTACCATAAAATAAATCCAGCACATTAAATGGCTTTCAAATGCCATGAGAAATTTAAAATCACTCAAGCTGTAGTCATGTAAATCTATTTCCCAATACACATCTGGTTTACCAGCCACATCTTACAGAAATATTTGTGTATTCGCATGACATGTAATGAAATTCTTTTCAAAGCATTTACACAGATTTACACACTGTAAATTCTGTAATGCCCTGAACAGAGCCAGCATTACCTTGCAGTTAGCAAGTATAAAACATGGCTTCATTTAACTGACAGAGGCAGTTAAAAAAAATCAATTGTATATAAAAAAAAATCATAATTTTATGACATAATTTGCTATGCATCAGAAAAGGCTTACAAAAAGAATTTTTTAACATTTTAGGTAAAAAAACCAAAGTGCTTTTAGAACTACTACATATCATTTCAGAAATATGCTTACCAGCAGAACTAGACAAACTAATTATTTTGGAAAGTTGAAATATTCTTCCTTCTCAGGCTAAGGCCTCCTAGTTCTGTTTATTAGCCCAGAGCCACTTCTCCCAAAGTTATAAATCCCAGAGAAGAAGATTTACAACAAAAATGCTGACACATCCATAAATATCAATGTACTGGCAGACAACGCTACGAGGAACAATCAATAACTCTGACAGGTTAAACCATATACTGTGTTTGAGGTACAAGTCTTTGAATACATTTTCAGAAACACAATCAATTTATTTGTTAGTCAAACAACTGTTTATTAAGCTGAGATGCTTGGGGGTTTGCACCTGTAAATAACATAGTACTTGTATGATAACAAGTTTCTCAGTTCACTGAAAACTGTTTAACCCTGTATCTCAGCTCCTTTTCTTTACTGCATACTATACAGCATTTTTCTTTTTTGAATGACGGTTAAAAACTACAAGACAGATGCATGTAGACTCCTCAAGTTCTTGATGGGAATTGATACAAAAATTAATACAAACTGCATAACTCTAACCAGAGTTCTGCATTTGGACTGATGGTCTGCAGCCATGAGTGCTAGTACTCAGCCATGAGTACACATGAGTGTTACTGAGCTTTTTAAATCAATACTGACCTGACCCAAACAGTCACATGAAATGCTCTTAAGAACCCTTTTGCTTAATCCATAAATTCAATTACAATTTTTCTCTTTGATATAGATGATGATCTTTGTATTTTAACAGCAATGATCCGTGGTAAATAAGCAGAGAATTATTGTAAAACCGTGGGGCTTGCAGACCAAGCAGTGGGAGCTGGAATCCTCCAGGCATGGATCTTATCAGGATGATAGAGGAGTTTTCTTTGTCTACTGGCTTCTGGTCCAAATATCCACCCTCCTGGCACATGACATGAAAAGCCCATAAATAGTCTGAAGGGAATGGGATGCCTGGAATGTTTACTGCATTCTAATGCCCTAACTGCAGGAAATTAAAAATTGAATATTGGGCTGAAAACACAGACACACACTGGGCTGCTGAGGTAAATTTCACAGATGCAATTTCACCTTCTAAGCAAAAGCACATCTGCTTGGCTTCTGAAAGCACTGCTGCGAGTGCAGGAGGAAAGAAAGCCCTGCCAAGGCCCTCTGTCAGGCATCAAAATACTGCTGCCTGTTCCTGGGTGCTCTGTGGACACAAGATGTGTCTGTGTCCAACAGCGACACACAAGATAAAATGTGGACTCAAAACTAGCCAGGGAAAACGGCACCATTGAGGAATATCTTTTTATTTTTCTCCACCTACTTCGTAGGTGGAAAATTTGGGGCTCAGAAATTCATCATCATTGCAATGTCTGATTATGCAAAAACTCAGTATCTGCTTCCTACCAGACTATGCAGAAAAGTGACAAACTGCCAGGATCCTGCTCCAGAAATTGTTTTGAATTACCAGGATTTAACACTGTCAACCACAGCCAAGACCAGCAAGTCTCTTTAAACTTTTAAAAGGCTTTTACTCAAGGAAAATATTAATTTAACAAGATGCTTTATTCATTATCTTTGACTTATTTCTTTTTAATTTGGATTTTGACAATGAGAAAATGCAGACAACCCTCTCTTGCAACAGAACCTGTCATCTGATGCAGAGGATTTCTGTTACTTCTCTCAGGGTACAGTAAGGGCCAACAGAGGACTTTGCAAATGCTGCTGGAAGCTTAAAGCAAAACAAGCATCTGCAGTCACTGGAGCATAGTTCACTGTTAAAACTGACCATGCTTGTAAATACAGTCAGATCACATCTTTAATTATTTCTATATTGAATTAATGTGAAATCTGAAATTTCTGGTTAAAAACATAATTTGAAACATGGAAGTTCAATGCAGTTTCCAGTCAGAGATGCAGCCATCTTATTAGTAAGGTCAGTGCACACTTTCATAAATTTCTCTGTCACACTGCAAGTATTGGGGCTGATCTAATGCATTTTCATGAGGTTTAAGAAACATGGCACCTCTTTCTACACTAACCAATAGAGTCATTTCACAACAAGCTGGCAGGAGTGGGCACAAAAAAGCAAGGATGCCTCTCTAAAATGACTTAAAATGACTTCCCAATCTCCAGCAGTTAAATCAACTTATGCATGTCAGTTGATAGGGGACTTTAGAGATGCCCATGGTGACACAAAGGTACACTGCTGCATCCTGACCAAGCTACCTTTTCAGAAGCTCTGGAGGTAAGGAAAATGCTGCTGTGCAGCCAGAAATGCAAACAAAGCTTTAGCACACCTTTGTTTGCCAAGCAAAGCTCAAGACAGTTTTCACCTTTATGTGAGAAGCATTGATGTAGCCTGTGTTGTTTTCTTTGGTCGGCACCAGCTCCACTCGGTTCTCCTCGTAAGGAACGACCTCCCTGATGCGGTTGCGCTCCGTGTTTTCAGGCAGGGCAGCAGTGGTGAAGATCCCATCTGCCTTTTTCTTTGGAATCTGCTCGTATTCTGTAAACACCATCCCCTCTTCCAGCTTCCTCTTCAAGATTTTGCACTAGGATTTAAAAGAAAGAAACAGCAACCCATTAGTTCTTCTGGGAAGAACATTTACTGCTAACCCATCCATCCATTCTTTGAATTCCGACACGCAGCCATAGCATTCTCTCACGCACTCCTTCTGCAGTTATCTGAGGAAACACGACACACTTATTTCTACCAAATGAAACCACAGGCAAATTTTACAGTTTTACATTCCACCTCCACATTTTTGGAGGCTGATAGCATAAAAAAAAGCAAACCTGTGCTAAATAATCTTGGCTCAGTAAGAATTTCAGTATAAATATGTGATTTCAACATAATAGATATTTTAATGTTTTTTTCCAGGAAGAAGATCATACTGCAAGAAGTGCAACAAGGCCCACATTTTAAAGCCACTGCCTAATTCACAAGGATGCAATGCCTGTGGTTGAACACAACCCCACATACAGACAGGTGGTGGTGAAGGACTGCTCCCTCAGTCCCAGACAACATAAGGCTGCAAATTTCTATCCAGAAAACCAGAAAGATTCTTTGCAAATTTGCTTCTCAAATCTTAACAGCAGCAACTGTTTTTAATTTCTGAAATTCTATACACACGCACACACCCGTGTGTGCAAACATCAAAAGGAAAAAAATCTTTTTTTTTTTTTAATTTAATCCCATTAGAGACATTAACCCAACTCCTTAGTTCTATCAGAACGTGAAAGACTATCTGTGGGTGAGCCCTGCAGAGCTTCACCTGATCAAGTGAAAAATGTGCAAAGTGTTAGATTTACAGACTGATCTTGTATGACATTGTACAGTTGTACAGTCAGGTAAAACAGAGAACAGCCTCCATTTTCACTGACTTCAGTAAATGTTCAAGACATTTGATGCTTTGCCTGCATTTAAAGATCTACCGGTGGTAGCCACAGACTTTTTGCACTAATGGCTCTGAAAACTTTTAAGAGGAAATTATTTTTCACATTTTAAATCAAATGTTTGTATTTTAGATACTTTATGCTGCTGGGAACAAAGGGAATAAGCAACATTTAGTGAGGCTCCATCTTACCCTCTCATCCATTGGCACCTTGGTGACTTCATCCTGGCTGTCCTCCGGCACTGGAACCCTAGCAACTGAGAGTCCGTTCAGTGCTGCCAACATCAAGGGCCTCTTCTGGGCCTCCAGGCCTGCCATCTTCTGCTTTTCTAGATTCTTTTGGCAAGAAAAGGCACGTTTTCATCTCTGTGTGATTATTTATAATGCCAGTAAAATGCTGGAATGTTTTTTTAATCTCCAAAATCTGCAACTCTCTGGCCAAGGAATGCAGATGATCACCATTAGCATCGTAAATTCAAATACAACCTCTATTCTTTCTGTTATTCCTCAAAGGCCTGCTCCTACATGAGCACAGAATTTTAATTTCAAAGGAGCAATCCCAGCATGTAATACAGTTTACATGCCATCAAAAGACACACAAATACAATCTCAAGCATTTTCCTGCAGACATTATTCTGAATGCAGGACACACAAAGCATCACCCTGTTACGTTAAAGTAGCACTACCAAAGCCAAGATACCTGGGGCATCTTTTAAAAAGCAATAATTTCAATCTATAACAACAAACACTAAAACACAGGCCATTGTTTCTCTTCTGTGATGGTAATACTTAAAATGAGAAGTCTTCTGATGCACTCAGCTTTTATGGTGATTCAAACAGCACCCATGATATATTCTGCACTAAAAGCTGAGCTCTCATGTCCCAGAAACTGAATGCAATAGCAGCCAGGGAGGGATATTATTTATCATATTCATGAATCATATTATGGTATGACATAAGAGAACCAGAGCATGAATTTTAAATTCATCCTGCTGCCCCCTCTTTATGCCACTGGGAGCTGAAGCATCAGAAAAGACGGAGCATCTCCAGAAATACCCAAATTAGGAATATTTTATTCCATTTCCTTAACAGCTCTTTCTGCTGGATTTGGAAGGAGGGATAAGCAGAAGGGGTGCCTGGTTCTCAGCACACATATGGAAGCTGTGGTCACCAGATGGGCCAAGCTCTGCTCCTAGAAACATTCTATTGAACCTGAATGCCCTCAGACATATGTAAATGACTTGATTTTTCAAAAGCCTCTGAGCTTTTTTGTCACCACTGGGTCCTCCAGAGCACTGCAAAAAAACAAACATCCAAATCCACTCTGGCTTCTTCTAATACTTTGAGAAAGAAGGAAAATGCAAGCATTTTTCCTTTGTTTGGGAATTTTATTATATTTACTACTTCAAAGCTGAAAGAGAAGACAGTCTGTGCTTAACAGATCAAGGTACCAAATTACCATTAGTATAACACCTAGTTCCTGTGACAAAAAGAAGGTCCACACATGTCAAGATTCCTGATCTAGGCTGAGACCACCTTAAAAGCTTAATGCTAAGGCTCCCCCTTTACTTTCAAAACAACAACAAAAAAGGACCTTTTCACCAAAGTGAACTGAATGGCTATTGCAGAGGAAGAATATCCAAACATCTAAGCTCTCTCCTCACCTTCATTTCCATCCTAAAATCCTGTAGGCTCCTGCTTTTCACTATTTTTTTCTTTCCTCAGAAGATCAAAAGGGCATATGCATGCTTGTTGTTATACCAATGTCTATTCATTAATTAAAAAATTATGTTTTATAGTCAAGTATCTATTTTACATTTAAAGTTTAGGAGTTGGCAAGGACTAAATTCAGTCTCCAAGTCGCAATTTAGTAGCTCAGGTTGTATTGCTAACAATTACATCAGCATAAGGATGCCCAATGGACAAGAACAAGAGACACATTTACGAAATTTCTTTGAATATACAGTAGTGTTTAAATTCAGCTACTTATTGATCTTGTACACTACAAACTCTTTTCTGCTTTGAACCATTTAGATACTTTATTAATTTGTTTCAGATCTCAGTGCTGAAAACAAGAACAACAGCAATCACTTTGTTTTCTGTGACTGCAGGTGCACTGCTCACAGCACTACACCAGGTACATATGTAGGTCACTAAGTGATAAGCACCCCTCGTATTTCTGTCATTGCCTTTAAATACTTCTTTTAAAGTCATTGCAAGTTTAACAGAACCCTATTTCTCATACTTGAGTGCATTTTTAAAAAAATAAACAATCCAGATGCTCAACCACACAGCCTCTACATCTGCTGCTTCTCTATTTAGATATCCGGTGCCTCAATTACTGGCAAAACCGACAATCCATATTCTAGAGCTACCAGGGTTTTATTCAGACAACTATGTTATGTAAAGTGGCAGGAAAGGGAATTAAGGATCATTTGAAAAATATCCTGAGTTGCCATAATGTTATGAGATAATTCATGTGACATCCTTGCAAAGGAGGAATAAAACACTAGTGCCAAAAACACAACCTCCCACCTATCTTGGCAAATGCATTCCAGACTCGCCCGGCCCTCACATCCTGAAGGGAAGCATCAAGAGGGGCTTTGCCATCAGCCTCCTCGTCCCCGCCTGCCTGCCCTGCCAGCCAGCACTGCTGCCAGGGTGGTGGCATCCTCAGCTGGGTCAGACACAGGTCTGGCCAGCAGCCAAAAAGCCCCAGCTGAGGAAACAAACAAGCCCAAGCAGTGCATGGGATCAGCCCCCTTGATGGCCCACAAAACCAAATTGTATGTGGCACTTAATATCACATTTCCCAGCTTTAAGCAAATCCACAGCTTCCCACCCACACGTACCCCAGAGTTTACTGACCCAACAGTTTTCTGGTATGGAAGTTGACCTGTGTGATTACTGATTTCCAAGAAGCCAGCTCAACAGAGGAAGGCACTTACCCTCATCATGATCTCTCTTTCTATAATGCTATCCTCGATAGAAAACATTTCAGACACAGGCCTTTCCTTGACCGGCTCTTTCTTGACCCGCTCCTTCACACTGGTGAGGTCGGGCTCGGAGATGGAGGGCCCCAGTGAAGACCCATTTATTGCCACTTGATCAGTTCGAGAGACACTGATGGCTTTGGAAGGCCCCGGCCTCATGGCCTTGGCCCTGGCCACAGCCACAGAAATGCTAACGTGGTCCTGCCTCAGTGCTCCATTGCTGACACTTTTACGAGGCCCAGGATACTCCGGAGGAGGTTTATTTGGTATTCTAGCCAAGGCAGCTTGCAGCTGAGCGCTGTACTCCATGTTCTCATGGAGAGCCGCTATCCGGGACACAGATTCTTGGCTTTCTTCCTCCTCTTCGCTTTCGCTGCTGTGTATCAGCATTGTGGCGTCAGAAAACGTCTTTTTGTGGTGGTAATGAGGAACTTGCTGAACTTCGTGCCCCATCTGAACCGACTCTTCGGGCTGCACCTGCTCCCTCAGAGTGTTCCTGCGCGGCAGAGGGGCGTTTAAGGTTTTCAAGGCCATGGCCTCTATGCCGCGCACCATGTTGCTGATGACCTCCAGGCTGTGGCGCTTGTTCACCGCCGCGTGGTGCTTGACGGCCATGAGGGGCTCGCTGACCTCCTGCAGCGACTGGCGCACCACCGGCGAGCTGTCCTCCTGGAAGGTTTTCACCGACAGCTGCACCTTCCGGGTCACCAGGTCGGGGCTGCTGCCGCTGACGTACTTGTGCCGGTGGCTGGCCAGGTCGGGCGTGCTGGTGGCAGGGCGCGGGCGCGGGTACGGGGGCGGGGGTCTGAACAGATAGTTCTTTAGCATGTGGGTGGTGTTGTAGCTCTGGCTGCTCTGCAGCTGCATGTTGGCCAGTTCTGGCGTGCTGACCGTGTGGGATATGGCGCTGGCTGCTGGCTTATTCTGAGCAGCATTGTTGGGGTTCATTTGGTCAGACGGGGCCACGGGCTTGTTATAGCCACCCCCCTGGGGCCCGTAGGTGATCGTGTAAGGGTGCCTCTCTCGAATCTCAGGCTGGCTGTAAACTAGGTCTTCTGGCTGGTTGTAAGCATGTGTGTTTCCAATATTGAGATTCCTCAAAGACTGGCTTTGGCTATCGGTCTGGATCACCCCTCTCTTCATCTGCCTCATGACCGTTTCGTAGTCTGGAGTTGGCCTGTAAGAGGGGACGATGATTGCACTGTGTCTGTGGCTGGGGATGTAGTCTGCTCTCATGATGTCGCTTCCCGGGATGCTCAGATTTGAGGACATTGGAGATGCCTGGATGAAGTTTTGTGAGCGATTGAGGGAGTTCATGCTGTGGGCACTGCACACACTCCCATTGGGTCCATTACCATTCAAGTAGCTGAAGTCCATTGGACACCTATCCAAACTGGTCTGTGACCTACAGTAGAAAGTTTCTTCATTTCCATGGAAAATGCTATCTGTGTAGAGCAGAGAGAGAAACGTTGGCAATTTTAGCCCACAAGGACTTAGTCATTGTTAACAAAACTTCAAATGCACCAGTGAGTGCAGAGACAGCTTAGTGCACAAGTGCGGGGAACATTTGGTCTTGGGAGCATCCTTGAGCCATTAAATCAGAACTAAAGCAAAGCTATCATGGAAAACACTCCCAACACTCAGCAAAATATGGTAGCAGTTCAGATCCTTGTGGGAAACATGAAAGGGGAAGGAGAGGAAGTGTTTTTGCCTGAGGTGGCAAGGAAGAATAAAGGGGCATCTCCTCCCTCAGCATCATGGAAGGGTTCACTGTTGCTGACACCTTAAAATTCCAGTGCTGCGAGCATATGGTTAACCCAAAAAATTCTCTTGTCTCTTCTGTTGATACACAGCTGTCTGAGATTCATAGCAGCAGAGGACTGTGAAATTGGAAATCCTGTTTTAGATCAGTCAATAGTTTTGAGGATCTGAAGTATGACACAGTTGGGTGATCAAAGCTCAGGGAAAGGAAAAAAAAAAAAAGAAACCTCCCCAAAAAAAGCTACCTCCCAAACAACAAAGCAACAAACCATCCTACAGATGCACTACAGAATATTGAATACTTCAGCAAAGCTTATCTGAGAGTGAATCAAGACAGTAAAGATCATATATCCTGGATCACAGCTTTACTGCAAGACTGTCCCTGTTGAAAATCTTGTAACAAAAAAGTTATAGCTCCCCAAACTCTGAACACAGCTAGCTCTTTGAAAATATAGAAAAGTCTGTTCACCTAAGAGAACATGACAATTCTTCTAAAACTGAGAATATCCTTCACAGCCTCACCTTTACAGTAAACCAGCAGTAGCCACTAAGTTAGGTCTACTGTATGCAAGGAACTCTACTGAATGGCTCCTTTACCAAATTCTACCTTAATGAGTCAGACCCCACAACCCCAAAACACTAAGAGATATGACTGAGAACTCCTCTGCTGGTGAGAGCACTTCAACTGTACCTCTCACGAACTGCAAAGAACAGCAGCCTAACAGACCTGGCTACGTGTACTCCAAAAGGTGGGGTGGATAAGGGTGTGAGACTCAAGGTGTTCAGGGGCTGGGCTCCATTCCCAGAGTTGATCAAAGTAACCCGGCACCACCTCTTAAAGAATTTATTTGTCAAACATGGGCGTAAAAATAGTTAAGCCTCCTTGTGTCCATGAGGTTAACAATGCAAGCAGATGGTGGTGAAAAATCAGCAGAAAAGATTGTCTACAGATACAGTTTCATGGATGGAATATTATGATTTCTCTACAGTAAAAGCTTTTTGCTGTCTCCTTTTCCCTCACTCAGTTTCTCTCCCTGGCCCCAGCTGGCACTGACTTTGAGTACAGCCATCATACTCCCTTTAGAAATTATTTTTTCAGCTCACTGAACTGGAATACCAAGTTTAAGGTCCATATAATCATACACAGATATTTTAGGGAAATTTGAAAACTGAAATTGGACTTCAAACAGAAGACTTACTGCAACATTAACTATAAAACTGCTAGTTCTCCTGCAGCAGCAGCTCCCATTTGACCATGATGGCATTATAAATCTAGACATAAGGCTTAGGAACTTCTTTGCATACACATAAAATTGAAGTACATTAAAGGGAAAATATATGCTCTAAGTACCTTGTGAATTATGTGTTTCAGTGTAGTGTTCTCCACACTGGACATGCATAGGAGGCAGTATAAAAGGATGTTGTCTTGGCTGAAATAAAAGCACAAGGGAAAAAAAAAAAAAGCATTAGAACTTCATTTGCTACAATTTTTGCTACTGAACAGGAAAAATGCTTCTGTGCCATTTTCACTGAATACTGCTCTTTCTTACCCAGCCAAAGACACATCTTGGCAGTTCCTTACTGAACAGAGAATAACTTTTTGTAAATTGCTTGCTAAATTTTGTTGCATAGCCCAAAGCTGACCAGTTAAGATTCCTTTAAGCTCATCCACTTCTGAAAACAACATCTACAATTTTAGCTCTTTTAAAATTCTTCACATTTTTATTAAAAGCCCTTGCCCTCAAAGAATTAAACCCAAACCAAACAGACACCTAATCGGGACAAAAGCAGAGACAGAACAAATTCAAGGACTTAGAACACTGTTATACAAGCAATAGAACCACATATGGACTTAAAAGAACTGTAAATTACATGAATATTGAACTCCTTAGATAATGAATTCGAGTTTACTCCAATAATCTGCCCTGAAACAAATTTTTTAACACAGATCTCAGAGGTGGCAACTGAGCATTAACTCAGCAGGATCAGATAAATCAGAGCTGACACCGTATTCCCCAGCTTTGTCCCTTGGTAAACCCACGTGTTTTGCAATTCTACTTTGCCACCTGCACTGCAGTGTCCTGCCTGGGTGTCACTGAGCAAAGTTTATGGAAACATATTGCAATACATGAAGTAAGCAGAAAGACAAGGAAGACACTCCTGCCTCATGAATGTGTCTTCCTTAATGGCAGAGTAAGGGCTTTCCACCCAGGCTGATTCAAGTAGTTCAAACTGTTAAGGAATACTGTGGATGCCCAAGGCAAGAGCCCCACATAATCTGCCTCTGTGTGCACATGCACCCAATGAGCACCATGCAAGTTTGGCAGTGAAGAAGGGGTGGGGAAGGGGTGAGATTTACATTTTCTATGTAAATGACGAGAAGGAAAGAGAATCAAAGATAACTGAGCTCAGTATGAATTCTTGCATATAAAATAGCTGTGTTAAGCCAGAGCTGGAAAACAACAAGAAGTATTTTTGCTACAATTACTTCCAAAGGTATAAAACCCTAGTATCACTGAATAACCTGGGCCAAGGAGACTGCTGTTGACAACCTTAATATAGGAGCTGAGGCTGGAACTAATCAAGATGCTGGAAAGCCTAACAAATGGAGGGCAGAGGAAAAGTGCAAGGAAAGAGAAGTGACTTCTACTAGGAATGTAATACATCTCGAGTAGACAGTTCTCTTTGGGATAGATGTTAAGAAAGGTATCTGCAAGAAATTTGGGATTTTTCTTTTTTTAAGGCTCATCTGCCCCTTCTGGAAAAAGAGAACCCTGGAGTCTGCAGAACAACAATATCCAAATTAATAATTACTTGGACTTTTTTAAAAATCAGGTAATCAAACATGCCATTATATTAAGATATCCTACACTGAGGGGTTTTTTTCTGAAAAGCCAACATCACTGGGTGGTCTGACAGGAAAGAGAGACAGTAGAAACCATGCCAAAACCATATAAAGGGTCTTGATCTGAAAGTAAAGAACATGATCCCTAGCGAAGTGGCAGAACCTCACCCCAAAGTTTCCACTTCACTTCCCATTTCTGCCTACTGATTTATTGCTATACATGACAAATGAATAGGTAGGTGTATGAAGGTATGTGCAGTGCAGACAACAGTCAGGAGGGCTTTTTTTTTTTCCTCCCATAAAGAACTGTTCCAACAAGTTAAAGAACAATTATGAAAAAGGCAGCTGAAAGTTCACCGTGAGCAGTCAGCAGCCCAGTGCACTTTTCAATTGATGAGCCCACATTCCTCCTCTTGATCCTCCTGAGACTCTGGGGTTTTAAAACTTGTTGCATAATTATTTTTAAAACAAAGTGGCAGCAGGATTTGCTTTTTCTTTTGAAAGACCAGATTTCCATTTTTCATATATAATATAGAAAGCAGCTCGCTTTTCCCTCTCGTGATATAACAGAGGCCATAGCATAAAAATGCAAAGCACAGTTCATTTCTTCACCTTCAGTTTTTCATAGTGATTTCCAAGGACCAAACTCACAGATACCAAAAATACTGTAAATATGCCTCAGAGAATGTAATGCACAGTCTGTGTATTTGCATCAGGACACCTTAGAAACACCTTAACAATAAAAGGACAAAGAAATCTGGAGGCAGCTACAGCAGCTTTCCTGCCAGTGCCTGGGAAACACAGAGTGCCACTGTATACACACACACACACAGAGGAAAATAACCTGTGTTGAAATCTGCAAGGATAAAGCTATCCTAATATCAATACCTGCTTAAGCTTAATTTTGGAACATTTTCACAAGCTGTAACGACGCTCTGGGGAAATGTCAAGAAAACACTTGCCCACATCAGCTTTCTGCCATGGAATAATAGGGTAATGGACTTTTCACTCTGGAAAGGTCTACAAAGTAGGTATAACCTGTACCACACATGAAAACTGGTAACCTACATAGACATAATATTACCCTCTGTCTAAGGAGCCAGCAGTGCTTACTGTTACGGAAATTCAGAATCTGTTAAATAAGATTAAAAAATACTGACATGCTAGATGTTTAAATTTAATCCAAAAAGAGTTCCTTTAGAACTGAATGGAGAAAAAAAACCCCAAACAACAAAAGACTCACAAATTATTTTCATTTTTTTGTAAATATCTCAGGAAAAAGTTACCCAGTTTTGTCAGATTGATAGTGTTTCCAAAGATTCGTTAAACAGAAATAAATACAATTTAAGAAAAACTCCAAATCACAATCCTGACTGATTCTAAGAGTTTAACTTAAATTAACAGTATCTTCACACAGAAAATAGTGTCTTAACCTATGAAGCTGGTAAACTGTAAATAGTCTTTATACGAAAACATGAGGATTGAAGAAACGTGAAATGTAACATTATGTAATGACTAGGTTTTGATGCATCCAGCACAAGACACTTCAAATTCTTTCTAGAGGATTATTTTCTCTACATGTTGAAATAACTTCAATCCAGCAGAAAAGATGCTCAGTTTCTGCAGGGCAAATAAAAGTATAATGCCTTGAAGACTGCAATTTTTACTACTCAGTGGTGATATTATCCAGTTAATCAATCGGGGCAGTCACACCCTTGAAACTCATTCCAATCATACTGCCAAAAAGAAATGAGTTAATGGGCTTATTTGAAATTTAGAAAGTAGTTCATCTTACACAATCCTCATCCCATTAGAAATGGTATAGATATTCTTAAAGACCTGACAGTGGCACGTACCAAAGATGACCTACTCCAGGTTGGCCGTCGTCGGATAGGGGGAGGAGAATTTGATTGTCTGTGGAGGAAAAAGAGAAATTATAGAAACTACAATACCTTAATTATGAGTCAAAAATGAACAGGAAAAACAAGACATGAAGAATCTGTTGGTATTGGTCATTATTGAGATTTTTACATATATGAATAAATGAAAATAATTCAGATTCTTCTTAAAATACAGGAAGTATTCCTATTCCAAACTATACATGCCTTTTGCTCATTATCCTATTTGGCTCACTTGGAAACACAAGAAAGAAAAATTCTGGTTTAAAATTAATTAAACAGGTCCCTTAAGTAAAAAAAGACTGAACATGGCACACAGGTACAGTCTCAGGTGACTTAATGTGAACATTAAAATAATGACAATTTTATGTAATTGACAGCAATCACTCCAAAGCAATGCACACAGATCAGGAAGAAAGGAAAAAACCAACTGGTTAGACAACACTAGCAGAGCCACATACAGTGTTAGAGTAGCCAGGTGCAGTGGAAGAAACAAGGAGTGGAGGAGGAAAAAAAATACAAGGAAGGGAAAGAAACAAGTTGAAGGAGGTAGAAATATAGTGCTTACGTGAAGAGAGGAAAGGTGGAATTTGTCCTCTTACATTTTCTGATCTGGTGAATGATGTTATGTGCAATTAGAGGAAAGGCACACAGGAAAACAAACAACTATCATTTTAACATGGAGGGCAGGAACATTATTTGGCTAGAAAACACACACTGGCATATGCTGTAATCAGTATCTGTGGCTCTAGCACACGAGGTTATACCACACGAGACTGTGGTAAGGAGAGCAGTTCTAATGACAAAAATACGTAGAAGCTTGTTATTCACTCTCTGACTTTGTGACATTCCCTATCTTGTTACTGCAAATACTCACAAGTTGCCTATGAAACTGCTACATCCATCCCCTTCATGGGAGCCACATACTTATGGTTCAGTGTTTAGGAAGAAACATGATTGAAAGCTATGGCTTCTGCAGTCTGGATTATGATTGGTAACAGAAAGTTCTCTCTGTTGACCCCAACATACAGCTTCAAAGGGGAAATATCCCAAGGTGACAGACTATGGTATTTTGTTTTCTTTCTTGACTGTCACAAGGGAAACAGTCAGGAGTTCCCTTTGAATTCAATCCCTCTGGAACCATTACAATTGAATTTAGTACTGGACTATTGAAATTCATTATATGCTGCTAAGAAATGTCTTCTCCAGTCTTCCACTCATCTCCCAAGAACTGTAAGCACCATGTAAAATTTAATCAACATCTCTTTTCTGTAAGTGAAAAGATGACTCAAATCAGTTCATCTCACTGGACTCTCCTATGCTCTAACTCACCATATGTTATAATGTGTGCACACGTCAAAGACCTTCCAATCTTCCCCTCATCATTTTGGCTTTATTTTCCAACAGATGGCATTACCCATCTGAACAGATGGGATGTCCAGCTCTAACTAGAGTTGTTGATAGAGATGAAACTTCTTCATGGTAAGTTTTGCAAGAATTTAACGTTCTCTGCTATATACCATGAAGATTTCTCAAAACTAACCTTTTGAAAGCCAAATTTATCTCAATCTGAAAACATGTGCTGGTGTAAATGAAACATCTCAGCTAAGAAACAGACTTCTGAATTAAAGCTAAAGCCTAATGAATTCTTCCTTCAGTTAGAAGGAATCCACCTGCATGAGGGGACTAGCTCAAGGCCAGTTTCTAAGACAGTGCTCAAACCAGAGCCTAAAGGAGATTTCAGGTTTAGAGTTACAATCTCTGCTGTGTTGTGGCAGTACAGCTACACAGATTAACACACCCAGGTGTCCTCCCTCGTTCAGCGCACACAAGAGGCAGATAAATTATCCTGCCCAAACTAGAAGATGACAACCTGCACTTTAAAGCACCCTTAGCTGCTGGATGGGCAGTGCATCTGCTGCTACAGCTCACATTTTGACCTCGTAATATATGCCACCTTTCACTCCAGTTTGTACTAATAATCTGGGCTATCAACAGCAGACACCAAGGCCTTTGATTCAAAACTCTCTGTAGGATTTGGCTGCTTTCACTCTCAACTATCTGTTCTTCCTGTTGCTTAAAACAGAACAGGAAAAAAAGGGAAAGGGGAAAAGAATAACTGACATACGTGACTAGGGAAAAAAACCACACCAAAAAATCCCCAAAACCAAACAAAACCAGACATGCCAAAACTCAGACCAATTCCAAAGCAAGGTGTCAGAAAACAACTGTGAAGCAAGAGTACTCACTCTGTGCAGATTTTGTTCTGTTTGTAAAACTTGTGTCTTGATGCAAAAAGGCGTGAAATATATTTGGCATTTTCAAGGTCATCCTTTAAAAAGAAGAAAAAAAATCAGGAAAAAACATTATTTAATTTGTTATTCTTACCAAGAAGTGACAATTATTTTTAAAAAATCCAGTTGCAGCAATGCTTGGTAAGGTCTACCATGTAGTGAACTTGGCTCCCAACAACACATCTAGTGGTCTCGAGAGCATTCAAGGCGTAGCATTACTGAAACCCAGTGGTGTGCATTTAAGGCCCTTCACTTCACTTTAAGGCTCTTCACTGCCACTTCACTGCTAAGGCACAGTAGTGGGGGGCAGCAATAATAAAATGGCTCAAACTTTCTGGTCCAATTTCTGTACTGGGGTCGGTTCAGGGAGATGTGGAGTGATTTTAAATAGCACAGAACAGCATCACAGCCCCCCGAGTCCCACTATGTGCACACAAGGTAGCTCGTGCCCACTTTCTACTTATGCTGCTGTATTTATGCCATTCAAAAAGTACTTCAGCTCTTTTGCAGACTTCCCAGCATTGGATATTTCAGGACATTTGGAATAAAATACAGAAATTGGTACCTAAATGAAGTTAATTTCACTTTCTGCATAGAGTACAACACAAACTGTAAGGGGGGTGGTGTTATGCAAGTGAGCCTCTTTGGGAAAGCAGAATTTTAAAGGTTTATTTTTACATAAGTAGCTTTCATGATGACACTGATCAGATCTTTTTCTTACTGTGTGAAAGAGTACATTCTCTTCTTTGTTGATCAACTCTAGAACAATTGAAGACTTGTTATGAGCAATATTCCCAATGTCATTCCACCTGCAGAGTGAAAAAACGCACTGGAGTTTGCCAACACATACATTCAAACATTTCACAAACACAGTAAGAATCCTTTAGTCAACATCAGTCTCATTTTATGGGAAAGGTTTTCAGTAACTATTTGGTGAAGAAGCATGGTCGGGAAAATAAGGAAGTCGTGTTCTGATTAAAAATGAAAAGTTATTCAGCTCTTAACCCAAAGCAGAAGAGTTAAAAACTCTTAAAAACACAAATTTGAAGACTTCTACAATAGAGGACACATTGAAAATACATTAATGATAAACATTTTACTGAGCTGTGGCATTTTGGAACTGATTGATTTTAGCCACGTGTAATAGAATTATTTTGTTGTAAGTGCCATTCCTCTCCAAATGCTGTTTCCACCTTTCATTCAGTGCCAATTCTTGCTAAAGAAGGTTAACTTGACAACATGGTTATGTAGGCTATGCATACCATGTTAATACTCTGGCTTTACGTTTGCAATCTTTTTTTTTTTTATCCTAAGTAATTGTCAGGTTGCCCAAGATCTGAGTTATAATCTTCTTACAAATAGCTGACAGACATTTGCGTACATTGTATGCAATCCACGGGGATGGAAAGGACTTGTTTGTTCTGTTTGCAGCATGCATTCCTCTTCATGTCATGGCAGGATGCTTGCAGTGCATATTTCCAAAGAGTAAGAATCCCAGCAACAACTCTCATTTCTACAGGTAAAGAACCTTCTTGCTTTGGTCACCTGGCCCAATTAAAGGATTATCTAATTCCTTCTCAAGATTACATATGCAAAACATCAGCTATGTGAAAAAGGGAGCACTAACATTTTTTAAGCTGACTAATGAAAGCTCTTTTAAGGCAACCCTCCCCCAAAAATTCCAGCTGAAGTCTGATATAAGCCTTAGCTACTGACTGAAAATCAGTGCACCTCAAAAAAAAACCCCCAACTTTTAGGCTGCACAGAATTTTTACTCTAATCACAAGGACTAGTAAAAATCCACTTCAAGTAAACAGCAACAGTAATAAAAATACCCACTAGGAGAGTGGCAAAGAAGAGTGAAACTATCCTTCCTGGAATCATGGAGATTTCTGCAACATTTTCATACAGATCAAACCCACAAAAGAAAGTAATGGCTAAGTCATTCTTATTAACCAAAGTAAACTGCAGAAGAAACAATAGAGTGACACAGCCATGATTTTCAAAATCATGGAATGAGAAAGTTCAACATTTTTTCAGTGGGGCACCTAAATGTGGCAACCAGATTTTCAGAAGTGTTGAGCTCTTAGGCTGCCAGCTGTGAGGTTTAACAGATTTGCATTCAGAAGCATCAAAGAAGACGACATAAAGACAAGAAAAGAAAAGGGATCAAAGCCTTGTAAACTAGAACAAGATACATGACAGGCTACTACAACTTTCTTGCCATCCAACCCATTCACAGACATCAGAAATGATTCTTGATCTAATCTCTTTGGGCCAAGAGACCAATGCTGAAAACAGCAAGGTTACTACTCCTTAGTTAAGGATTGGCACTATTACAGTCACATACGCAATTAAGGAAAAAAATCCCACACACAGAGCTCTGAAAAGAAATGCGCTTTAAATACAAAAACCCCTTGTTTTTACCTATAAATCACAGTTGTCCTTCCAATTCTGTTTTTTATGAAGATGCCCATGAAGAAAATACCAAGGTGTATGTCATTTCCATGGTTATCCTGCAGAGAAAGGATAATAAATTTAATTTAATAAAGAAACGGGTCAATAAGTTTACAGGAATGCATGCTGAAGCACCAAAGAGAAGCCCTTCAGTGTGGATGCAGGACTAACCTATATTTTGCTGCTTGATTGGACTCTGATTTTCATTATTTCAGAGCAGTTAGTACTCAAAGGGGTTCATTGTGCTGATTAGTGAGAACAGAAGAAGGCTAAATGGGCTCCAAGTTCTCCTCTCTCAAACACCATGCAGACCACAAACTGGCATTCATTGTACAACACCCCACATCCCCTGTCTTTGTGATTACAGCTATCTGGATCCTGTAGGAATACCAAATGCAATAGAGTTCTCTTTCACAGTCATGGTATTTCTCCAGACATCTGTTAAAACATGTAGAGATTTCAGAACACCACACCTGGAGATGGAATCCCTCTCAAAAGCTCTACCCTTCATACTTCCTCCTTTAAATACCCTGTGTAGAAGTTCACAGCATGTCACCCCAAAAAGTGCTTCCATCTCTATGCAGATACATCCTCCATTGATTTTCAATTGTTGAGTTAAATATTCAACTGCACACACCACATAAAAGCAATGCAAAACCAGTGGACTCTAAGAAGTCCTATTGGGTTTGCATCTGCCTATGTCTCCTTGTAGGCTCCCATTTGAAAACCACATGCTCCTGATGCACTTTGCAATCAGTTTTCTTAAAAACATTTTCCTTTTTTTTTGGCTACAAAAGCTTAATACTGTTGACACTGAAAGAGGTTTTTCTACATTTATCAACAAGGAAGAACAGTTCCCCCTCAGCTACATATATAGTAATTGATTCACACTTTAAAGTGGTAAACAGAAATCACACTAACACCACGAGTGTGGTTAGAAAGAATGGCCAGAAGAAAGGATGTGAGAGAAGTTAGTGCACTGTAGAAATCATCAGGTGCCCCTGCATTTTAATACACCAGGTTAGAGCTGTTCTCCTGGCCTTGCTGTGCTTGATCCTCAGAAGGTAACAATGGAGTAGCTGCACCTGTTAACTACTGAATTCTCGGCCTTCTGCAAACAAACCATGGCTGGCAATTCATCCACAAACCAGCAGAGAGTCAGCAGTTTAGTCTGATTAGAGGACAACACATTCTTCTGCCTTGTGCCAGAGGGAGTTTTACAAAGCAAAAAGATTGGGAATGTGTGGGGGAAAATGTATGTATTTGTATACATATAAATACATATATCTATGAGTGTGCTGTGTATACACACAAATACCTATATGGAAAGAAAGACACGCATTTCTAATAAGATTTTCTACCAGGAAAAAAAGAGAAATCTTTCATTTTCCCTTTTGAATGCAGTTCTGTTTGTCTTCAAGGCCAGCATGCTGCTCCTTGATGCAAGGAGCACTTTCCAGCCAGTCCATTGTCCATACTTACCTTACTGACATGTGCAATAATCCCTAATGCCACTTCCAACACAGAAGTCTTCTGCAGTAGCATGCAGCATTATTCCAAATTAATTTGAGAAAAGCTTTCATTTCATTCATTGGCAATAAACATTCCACATTTTTTTCTGGTGGTTTGAAAGTTTTTTGCCCTTCAGCTCCTCCCCTCCAAGCTGATTCTGAGACTGGCACCAAAGGATCAATTTTGACTTCAGCAGGATGCTTGTTTGGTGCATGTCTGTGTTTGGTTTTAAATTCCCAGTTATCTTTAAGTAGAAGGAAAACAGCTCACAATCCACCACTTAGGGTGGCTGGGTAGGTTAGCAAAGAGAAATGGGTCATGCTGGGAACAGCAGTTCTTGGTTTCACAGAACAACTTTATCATGGCAGCATGTGCTCCCATAAGCCCACACATCCAGACAATCCATGGCAGAATGGGACTTCCAGCAAAGGGAAAGTGACTGCAAAATAATCCCTGAAATTCC
Organism: Notiomystis cincta; assembly: GCA_013398075.1. NCBI lineage: Eukaryota > Metazoa > Chordata > Aves > Passeriformes > Notiomystidae > Notiomystis > Notiomystis cincta. Next base: position 122,288 of record VZRX01001992.1, read on the forward strand.
CCCTTATTAAAAATGCACGGAGGACCTGTGGGCACATATAAGAAACTAAGGAAAAGTGAAATTAATGCTTGGTAAGTAGCAACTTAGAAAGATGAAAAGGTCTGATTTTCCTATCCTGTTAAAGATGACCAGAGCTGAGATTCATTTGCCCTGGCCACTGTCCCATAGACAGCATGTGAAAGAAAAGCAAGAAGCATCTCTGATTTCCAAGAGAGCAGGCCCTAGCACAGAGCAACCTCTTCTGTGACAAGGATTTTCATGGAAGAGAAGCACTGCAGGCCTATGAAACCTTCATGCTGCAATGTCCATTCAAACTATCAGCAGTCATTTCACCCTCTGGAGCAATTAAACAAGTCCTGTCTCTTTTGGACAAACATGACTTGCACACAGACCAAAGGTTGCTGCAGAGTTCTGCATCGTTTGATTCAGAGGTTCCTTTATAATAGGCACTAACATACCTTCACAGGGAAAATTTCCTGTCCAAACCCATCCAGACGTTCCACTTCATTGATGTACATCAGCTCAGCCTCTGCTGCTGTAATGCCACTGTAATTAGATGAACAAAAGGCAGCAAATAGTTCAATATTACAAACACACACAAAAACACTAGCAAAAAAACAAAGTGAGTTTCACAAACCACTTGAGAAGACACTTGGGTGATGCTGCCTAGAAACTCATAAAACAAAACTAACTTTCAACATTAGGATCATTACCAGCAAGGAGGAAAATTTTACTAAATGTCACAAAGCACACTTCAAATGACAGGAGGAACAAACAGAACTGATTACATTACTCAGCTTCTTCCACACACATCAAATCTTTTCCAGGCTTTATTAAACCATCAGGTTGTGGATAGTTCTGGATGGACAACTTAAACCATAGGGGTGCTAATCTGCCTGAATATTATAGAAGGCCACTGGAGTTTCTTAAAATGACTTAAAAAGAAAGACCTACATTTTCAAGTTGGCTGTTCAAAAACACACTAAATCCAAAAGTTGAACAGATTCTCTTTCATAAGAGAGAACAAACCAGCTGAAAACTTTTACACACGTGTCTACACACGCTCCTGTCACAGCTCAGGAATTCAAACAGATTTCAATTCTCAAAAGCAGGTCAGAATAGATTGCAGGTTGCTCCAAAAGAAAGCCACTATTAATTTTTCTCCTCTTTGCTCCTCCTTACCACAGCTTACAAACAGAAATATAGGAATCAGACAAATACCTGGGAGAAGGGAGGTGGAATACAATCTACCTGCTGAAGTGAGGGGAAGTATTTGCTCTTTGTGTTGCAGAAATAGCACTATAGAGCACAGCAGGTGGGAAATCTTTCCTTTCAAGTCTGTGAGTTAACCAAGATCACACAAGCAGCCCATGGCAGGGAGAGAACAGAACCAGGCCTGTTCATGGCCAGCTTGGAAGCTATTCCTTTGGTTGCATCAAAGGCCCAGGCTTGCATTGAAACTCAAAACTGAGAACGGCCTTAGACACAGAGACTGGTATTTGTCCTTTTACAACCACTTTCTCTCATGTAATGGGGAATGCAGCATCCTTCACATAATATTCCTATTGCCTATGACATGTGGGCACTGCCATTTTTCTCATAACAGCACTCTAGAGGTTTGAACACTTCCACCACTGAAACACCTGGACAACATGAAAGAAGCCTGCTCACAAAGAAGGGTTTTTTAGTAAAGCACTAATGCACACACTCCTAGCTCATTAACTAGTAACACTATACTGTGTCTTCTCCTTGAGACTTCAAATCCAATCCCTGTTATTTTCATTTCCATTACACTGAGAGCATTTGTATCCCCCTCCTCTTGAAAGATGCCCTTGGACTACCACTGATCAAGTCACAGGGTCTTTCACCATCAGGATTCAAATGGAATCAACAAGAGAAAGGAGCCAACTGCATAGCACAAGTGGAGTTACACATGCTCATTAAACCCAAGGGGATGAATGCTCGTTTATTTGGGATTAAGTTCCTCAGCCATTTTGTGTTTACAAGAGGCAGATAATCTTTTATGATAGACTAATTAAAAGTCCAATGACACAAAGCATAATGGTAACATGAAGATAAGCTAGTTAAACACTGCCAGGAATGCATGGGGAGGCAGGGAAGTACTAGAACGGTGATAAAATATTTTTAACAAATAGTACAAATTTTATCATGTCAAGCTCACCTGTGAGTTCGGTGCTCCTGAGCAACCTTTTGAGTCAGCTCCTCCAGGACAGCTTCATCCTGGGTCCAATCCTGTAAGAACACAAAGTAGCATCAAAAACTAGTCAACCAAAGAGAGAGAGAGGATAAAATGGCAGACAGAAATTATGACAGCAGAGGTTTCAAGACTTGTAGTTACAGAGAGAGAACCTACCATTGACCTCATTGAAAATTCAGAGCATGGGATGCTGAAAATATGTGAGAAGGACACAAAACTCTGATTTTTTACACCTTCTTTTGAGAGAATAAAGAAATACTCTTAAAAACAGGGGTAAGGTCCTTATTATTCCAAAATAGAGAACATAATATAGAGCATAGATAAAGGACCTTTTCCTGGATAAGTACTGCACAAGTCTTTAAAAACTTGGAAAACTACAAATTAATATATACCTTTTTAAAAAAGTCCAAAATAATACACAGATCATGGAAAATTAATTCATGAGTATTTTTTGTCCTGCAACATACAGGAACTCCCTTCCTCATGTTAAAGGGATTGAAAGTTTTCCTACCTCTTCAAATATACATTTAAACCTACTTTGTGCTTGCAACACATTTCTGAGCAGAAAGTTTTATATTCTCCAAATTTAATAACGTGCAGTAGGAACAATTCTGAAATAGTTGGGAGCAAGTTAATAAAGGAAGTCTATTCATAAATTCAAGGCCAAAAAAAAGAAGCTGAAAAACTTTCTTTCAAAACCTCAAAGTTCTTACTTTTATTTAAGAAAGCCTTAAGGCTGCATGTAACGTACTTAAATACACTGCTTCTTGCTCAATGGGGCCCTCCCCTCTGATATTTGCTTCTGCCACAAAAAAATGTGAAAGTGGTAGCGTGCTAATGAAAAATGGCATGGTACATGCCTATGCACAGCCACACACCTGTGGGGTGTACTGTGTACATAACTTTGTTCTTTTCACTGCTGAAGAAATGCCATTTGACACACATTGTAGCCTCACAAGATCAAACAGCACAAATGCAGCTGCCCCTCCCTCATCCACAGGCTCACTTCACTAATGAATTTATAGCAACGTTCTCAGCTGAGGCTTTTTCTATGCCCCAAATTCACTCAAATCCTCCAACTTGCTTTGGGACTAATTTGTATCTGCAGCACTTAGCCGCTGTTACTGAACTTGTAGTGAAATATTTACTATTATGTTATCCATCCTCCCCAGAAGAGGAGGAACCTAAAGAAATGTCTACAGAAACAGTTGATTCAAGAGTAGACTTCTGAAGGTGTAGAGGGCAGACACTCTGCTGATCTTCTTAAATTTACCAATAGTTGCATGGATGAAAGGCAAGATACCACAAAGTGATGGTAAACATCCAAAACAGAAGAGAGCCAACCACACCACCATGGAGGCAGCTGACACAAAAACAGAGGTTCTAAGAGATGAGCCCAAAAAGTAAATTGCTGAACCGCAGAGAAATTAACCACCTGAAAGCTCATCTAGACACCTAAAACCTTCCCTAATTATTTTCTGAATAGAAAAATAGTACCAGTATATCCCTGGCAGTGTTCAAGGCCACATTGGATGGGATGTTGAGCAATCTGGTCTAGTGGGAGGTGTCCCTACCCATGGCAGGGGTGTTGAAGCTTATGGTATGATCCTTAAGGTCCCTTCCAACCCAAACCACTCAAGACTCATTTTGTATTGAAAGAACCTTGCAGAAGTTCATTTACAAAGTGACAACCTGGCACCAACACTTTTCTCCATATATATTTCCAGCCATCTTCTTTCCCATTTAGGCTACCATACATGACTTCATAAGCTATCAACTATACACAAGACCACCAATTACTTATCAATAGATAAGATGTCTAATCAAAGAAATTCTGCTCCATAGAGAAGATAACAGAAGTTTATTAGTGAAAGGTTAATACTGAAGCCACATTCTACATGTCTATGTTCTACACAAAGCATATTCAGGTCTCTGTACATTCCCTTCTTCCTTCTGATTTTTTCAGATCGTACTGAACTGTCTAGTGGCTCAAAATCTCACTTTCACTTTAAGACACCATGAAGGTGTCATCTTTTTTTTAAGAATGAACTGTCCACTGCAGTTCCCGTACACAGAGTATGGGTAAGTGGGATGAAATGCTTCACAAGCCTTCAAATTACAGTGAGATGAATCATTCTCCCTCTACCGCTCCACTAATTGCAGAGGGAAACCAGATGCCTTAACTTCCAGGCAGCTACACTCAGGGCATGGGAACCCCACCCTGGTTCCAAATATTTTTTCCAGTTATAATTCCATGATCTTTTATATTTATGAAGCTTACACTAAATACTCATGCTGATGGACTTCTTCATCTGAGGCAAAGTCAGTCTTAGCTTCCGGAGGCATTTGGTTTGGTTTTTTTCTTCTCGAATTCATCCTCCCAGAGAACCTCGATGTCACAGACTGCACATGCTTGTCACTTGTCACCAAATTTCCAGCATCACTGGTGATCTGAACNACATTGGATGGGATGTTGAGCAATCTGGTCTAGTGGGAGGTGTCCCTACCCATGGCAGGGGTGTTGAAGCTTATGGTATGATCCTTAAGGTCCCTTCCAACCCAAACCACTCAAGACTCATTTTGTATTGAAAGAACCTTGCAGAAGTTCATTTACAAAGTGACAACCTGGCACCAACACTTTTCTCCATATATATTTCCAGCCATCTTCTTTCCCATTTAGGCTACCATACATGACTTCATAAGCTATCAACTATACACAAGACCACCAATTACTTATCAATAGATAAGATGTCTAATCAAAGAAATTCTGCTCCATAGAGAAGATAACAGAAGTTTATTAGTGAAAGGTTAATACTGAAGCCACATTCTACATGTCTATGTTCTACACAAAGCATATTCAGGTCTCTGTACATTCCCTTCTTCCTTCTGATTTTTTCAGATCGTACTGAACTGTCTAGTGGCTCAAAATCTCACTTTCACTTTAAGACACCATGAAGGTGTCATCTTTTTTTTAAGAATGAACTGTCCACTGCAGTTCCCGTACACAGAGTATGGGTAAGTGGGATGAAATGCTTCACAAGCCTTCAAATTACAGTGAGATGAATCATTCTCCCTCTACCGCTCCACTAATTGCAGAGGGAAACCAGATGCCTTAACTTCCAGGCAGCTACACTCAGGGCATGGGAACCCCACCCTGGTTCCAAATATTTTTTCCAGTTATAATTCCATGATCTTTTATATTTATGAAGCTTACACTAAATACTCATGCTGATGGACTTCTTCATCTGAGGCAAAGTCAGTCTTAGCTTCCGGAGGCATTTGGTTTGGTTTTTTTCTTCTCGAATTCATCCTCCCAGAGAACCTCGATGTCACAGACTGCACATGCTTGTCACTTGTCACCAAATTTCCAGCATCACTGGTGATCTGAACTCCTCCCCTAAGCATTCCAGTTATTTGCTAGTTTTCAAATGTAAAGCAAATTTACAGCACAGTCCCTGGAGAACATTTTGAGAAGACCTGATTCAGGTTTCACTTTGGTGAACGGCTGCATGGTTTGCCCTGTGACACAACATTTACTACAGCAGCAGCTCATATATCCTCTTTATATGCCCTGTTGCTAATACCACACTACTGCTAATATACACTTTTTTAAATAGCTGCAAGTTCTATTTTGATTCAAAGACTTTTGTTGGCACCTATTCCTAGTGGAGGCTCTGCAGGAACTGAAAATGGGCTGACATTCCATAGCATAGAATCATTCAGCTGCAACCAAGTTTTGGGGAGCAAATTTTGCTTCCAGTAGCCCAGCACTGGTGCTTTAACTCTGTTATCAACAATGCCATCTCTGAGTCATGGAGAAATGGTTCACAAAAGACCACAAAGGAGTGGGATAAGGAACTCACCATAGGAAACAAGACATATTCTCGGAGGAAGTCATGAGATTCAAACTGATTATAGTCTCCAAAATCCGCTGGAAAAAAACAACACAATTACTCATTTTGGCACTTTCCACACATGTTAAGACCACACTCAACCTTTGCACAGATGCTTAATTTCAAGTGGGCGAGTTCTCTGAAGTCACAGCCCAGCACAAAGATATCTGCTTGTACTTTAGCTTTTAACATGGAGGTCTGAAAATAATAATAGTATTATTACCACACATCAAGTAATAGCCAACAAGTAATTTCTTTCTTTTGATTCCTAATATAATGACCATTTGCAATGCTTAACCATCAGAAGTACAAGAGTTTGTTTTTCTGTAGCCTTCTTGAACTCATACCCCCATTAAAAAAATGCTGGGATTGCTCAGCCTCTTCAAAAATCATGCACACTTTGGCTTCTCCAACATTTCCAACTCTGACCAGGCAAAAATAAAGAAAACTTAACCCACCTCTGCTAAAACTCTACCCAGCTGAACAAAAGATTAATTTTACAGCCTATAAAGGTTAAAATCCACTCGTCAATTTTATTAAAAATTGTCAACAACCAAACTGGTTTATCCTTCTGCAGCCAACCTAGGAGTGCAGGCACTGTGTTGGTTTAACTGACTGGCCCACACCTTTCTACTCACTTTTCTGCTGCTACTACAGCTCTCCAAAAGATACTCATCTCCGTGCTCACATTCACTCTTATGTCAGGCTAAGGATTCTTGTCCCAATGTCCTTGAGACTGTGGAGTTTTGGAAATGCTTCCTAAAGGCTAAAGTACATTAAAAAACCCCAAACAAAGCCTATATTTATCTATCTGTTAAATACACAACAGCTTATATCAAAATAGTATCTTGCCAGGAGGTTTTTATTTTATATTAATTGAACAGGATCAAACGCCATCTACAAGATTCTCATATTATAGGAGCTGGAAATCCCCACCATAAATCATTTTATCTAAACATGCTTTGAAAGCTTCTAGACAATTTCACACATTGCAGGATGCCAAAAATGAAGTTTCATTTTGTTTCTACCTCAGAGTTATGTTATAACATAAACAGAAAGAAATCAAAATGGGCATGAAACAGAGTCTGCAAGTTTAAAAGACTCAAGTATTTCAAATACCTCTGGTTGCATCACATGCAAAGGACAAAGGGAGTAATACAACGTCAGGAATAGTAGGACTGACTCACTCAAAATTAGGAAAAAACTCCAAAACCACAGTGAAACATATTCAGTATTTATTCAGACCTAACTTACACACTGAAAAATTTTGATTTACCTAAATTAAAAGATTCATTATAGAATCTTATACATATATTTTCCTTTATTAGACAAACATTTCAAGATTTGACAAGAATCATTTTCCCTTCAATTTTTAACGAAGATATAAGATACAAAACCAGCATTTCTACTGCTCTAAAAAAAGACCATATTAGCATTTCTCTCCATTGAACCTTTAATTATCAAGAATCAGACCCTCATGTTTGCTATTTATGTATATACTTCCCCCTTCCCAGTCATCAGAGAGCATGCAGAGAACATCACTGCTGAAACTCTGCCTCCAGTTCTCCAGTCAGTTGTGGATAGACTGAAACATACTTCATCCAAAGACAAGGCTTCTTCCTCTGCACATATACATTATAAGATCCCACTTTTACTGATGTCCTTAGGAGGCTCAGAATAAAAAGCACTTTGTAAGAAGTAGTTTATTATTAACTTATAACTCACATAACAATTACGGTCATGTGTTCTTTCATACTTCATATAGCACTATACAGCAAAATGAGATTTTAATTAAAGGCAAAATTAAAGCTGCTGCCATGCTCTTTGATGTAATTCGCATTTCAAACCAGAGAACATGAAGCAAATTCATTACTGCAAAGTACTCTGTGGTCAGGGCTGGAAGAACTGGAGTTTTGTTGAGATTTTAGAAATAGGGAAGTTGAGCACTGTGATGTGGTCCCTCATTCCCTCCCTGAGACTGTGAGTGTTTCATCAATGGCAGTCCACCTATGCATGTTGGAATCCATTGGAAACCCAGCTGCTGTGAGTAGGAGTCACACGAGGCCTCAGTGCCCAGCCAAGATAGATGACAAACCCAAAGAGCCACTCCTGGACAAAGGCTATGGGGTCACATCATCCTACCTTGCACTGCCAGACCAGCCAGTCGAATTCCCTGCTCGAATGAGGATATCAATCGCCCATCAAGAACATCCTTTTTCACCTGCAGGTAATACTGATACCTACCAAAACAAAAAGAAAAAAAATAAAGCACCAATTATAATATCTGTATGCTTGCACATTTCCTATAGGGAAAAAAAAAAATATTGAGGAAAGGAAGGAAAAAATCACCCCAGTCAGGTCAGGCTGTTGAATAGCACATCTGTACTTGGCTTCAGAAGCTCCACATTACCTCAACAAGTCAATATGATTCCTACCTGTGCAGTGCTTCCAGATGGATGAAAGGGAAAACGAAAAGTTCTAGTTTGAGTTCCCTAGACCACACAGAAGAGGGACATCTGCTAAGATTACCTCTTTTATAAATTTTATAGGGGTTACTGAAAACCATGCAATCCCCAATGCAAAAAGGAGCTGTTCCATATTGCTTCCACTGTTTTTGCTCCAGTGACACCATTTTGATCAAAGAAACAGAATTTTAGCAATACAGTTTGGTCTGCTGATTGAACTTAAATATGGCCCAAGCGAAAGGTGTTTTAATTGGCATTTTTCATGTGTAAGGATGACTAAGACACAAACCAAGCAAACACAGTTTCTAGCACAATGTGCACTCAGTCTCATGCTCCAAACCCCTAGGTGCACCTGGGTGACTTAAATTAAGAACCCCAAATGCCAAAAAATTGGCTTTTTCAGGCTGTGAACAGATACAGCAGCCTGGCTGCAACTGAAACACATTTGGAGGTTACTGCATCCTTCAGCTGCACGACTGCTCACCTCCTGAAACAGAGGGTGTCCACTTAAAATCCCATGGATTTAAGAAATAATTGCTTGAGATAAACTGGGATAGAAAGAAATGGTGCAGGAGTATGGCAGCCAGTCCCAGAGACTGCAAGCTCTGCAAGGCAGACAGCAAACAGTCTGTGGGCAGTAAACTCCGAACTGGGCTCAGCTACAACCAGTACACCACATCTGACCTAACCTCTGAACCTCTTGGCAAAGAAGCTGTTCTGGCCTTGCTTCAGAGTGTAAAGCACCTTCCCAGTCCCAGCAGAAGGGAGAAACACTGCAACACCACCCACAGAACAGGAACTGCACTGTCCTAACTGTGCTCGCAAATTTTACTGTTTGTGTTCAGGTGTAAAAAATATATAATCTCATTTAAAATGCTCAGATTTCACACAGCCTCATGAAGGGGATTTTGAAATTTGATTGAGAGAGGCAGCCTAAAAAGCATACAACTTCTCAGCCTGAGCCCTGTGCCTCAGCCCCAGGTTTCACACTAGCTCATTCCAAGAGACAAATCAGCTTCTTTCCACTCCTTTGCCGTGACCAAATCCCAACTCTGAAAACATGCATGCTCTCAGAGCAGCTTGACATAAACTGCTTTGTCAAGTGTGCAGGTAAGCATGTGTTTGATGAATTTGGTCTTCAGGACTTGTAATCCCCAAAGCAGCTATTTGGGTCCATGCTACATATACATGAGTTACATATTCTAGTCTAACAAGGAGAGTAAAGTCCATATCTGCCATAAAAATAAAGCTATTAAAACAAACAGAGTTAAGAGGCTACATGAAACTCAAACCAATGTCTAATCTTGTAGTGGCATCTGAGCTATATAGATGTCAAGAACGTCACCAGCTGTAGTGGAGCCAGGATTTCAACCACAGGGTCCACACAACTACAGACACATCACAGAAATAATTACTTAGGTAAGCATCACCAAAATACAGTGCCAATGCAGTTACTGCAGCATCAAGTATTATGACCTGGGCTTTCAAAAGAACCCTGGCTGCAGGGTTTTTGTTGCCATTTGAATTGCCATAGGAATGAGGTGTAAGCAAGGAAGGAAACATTGCTTAGGGTCTGCCTTGGACAATGTGGAATTCCCAAGAGCTGTCTCCACAATTTTCCCCCAACACTTTGACGAGTACCTATCAAAATTAAAAAAATTAAGGTAAGACCCTAGACAGATGTTAGAAAAGTTAGATCAAATAAAGAGCACACACACACAGTTTCACACTCACAGTCAGACACACAGTTACACTCAGACACAGAGTTACACACTCACTATTTACACACTCACTCATAGTTACACATTCCCAAAGACAGCAGACAGCACCCACAGTCTGAGAAAGATGCCCATTTACAGGTGTTTCACTTGATTGTCAGGAAGAGGTCACATTTAAAAATCTTAATAGGAATATTCTACAACATTATGGAATCACCGAATGGGTTGGGTTGGAAGGGACCTTAAAGATCACTTAGTAAGTTTAGAGTTTATTATATCTTGTAGACTGACATGCAGTAAGAGTTCAAGGCATGTACATAATTGGTGCTCTGACATTAACTAGTGTATCTGTCAGGAAAAAAAATCTCATGGAGAAAGCTGCCACTTCTCACAGGCAAATGCACTGAAACACAATCACCCACTGTGGCTCTGGCACCTGTTTCAGTGGAAGTGCCAAGATAATCTGAAGAAGATTGAGGCAGAAACCTGTGGTTGGTACCTGCTCCCTCTTTAACCCTGGACTGACAGTGACAAGTGACACCCACCTAGAGAGCTCCCTGACATCTCTTCTCATGGTTTCCAAATAAAGCATGAACTGGGACATCTGTCCCCAGGCATGGAATGGGGTGGCCAATTCCAGTGTCACGGCAGAGGAGGAGGATACCCTGGAGGAAGCTCCATGAGAAGGCTCTAATAACTCCACCAGCCACAGATTCATGGCTCAGCCATGCTGCAGAACTGTGGTCAGGCTCCCTGCCCAGCCAACGGAGAGGAGCAATTGGCCCACATTCTGTCAGGGATTTGAGGCTCCTCCATCTGAAATTAAATTAAATGCTGTTATTATACCACTATACTAACTGAGACTGCTCTTTGTTTGCTTGGATTGCAAAAGTAGATCTATAATTTGAGGGAAATCAAACATTTTAAAAATGTTTCAGCTATAGAATCACTGAGGAAAGCTGTTCCAGGACAGCAGATAAAACCATGCATTTCATAAGCCTTCTATTAGGTGGTTTAGTTGGGAAAGCATATGGAAAGTGAACAAAAGAAGTCTGCAATCTGCACCCCCAAATAATAAAAGACAAAAAATTCAAAATTAAGATTTACAAAGCTTTAATCACAAAGCCATTCTGGCATACCAGAGGAGAGCAGGACAGAAAAGACACCACCACAGCCGAGTCAGTCTAGAGCTGAAATCTCTCACCTTCATTGCTCACTTTGGGTTAAACATTATTAGCAGAGCCATTGTGTATTCAATATAATAAAGGCTACTGAAGTTTGCCAGCCTGTAGCTAATTCCAAGGGGAATGGGAGTGGACAACAAGTCTGAACAAAGCCATCATTATAAGGATATAATTTCCCACAACTCTATTTAGCCAACACACAAAACATTGAAAGTATATTTGCATGTATTGCATCAAAAAGCACATTTTTATAGAGTAAAGAAGCTGCAACTGGATGACTATGAGACAACATCTCAGCTTCAGAATAAACATCTGTATTTTGGCAACCCATACTACGAAAGGGAAAAGACCCCATCAAAACTCAATAGTATTAGTAAGCAGGAGATAAAGGTACTGCTTTAAAATTTAATTGTGACTTCCAGATTCAGTGTTACGGCTGCACAAATGTAGGGAAACTCCACTTGCTCAAACAATTCTACATGGACCTCCTCCAAGACCAGGGTTGGCATTTGTTCTCCTGTCACTTCAAAAAAGAACGTGGGTGTTTGTACAGCGTCACTGAATTCATTGCACCCTTCCATCACCACTGCTTATCTGATGTAAAATCCCTGTTGCTATTTGATACACGCAGAAAATAACTCAATTTCGCTGATTTCCATTCTCCTCAACAACCAATGTTTCAGATCTCACAAGCCACACAGAACCTGGCCTGCTCAATGCTGGAAGTGAGGTCTTTGTAGAGAAATTACAGGATAGTTTACAAAAGTAAGCATATGGGCTAGGTTTGCAGAGTAATTGCACTGCATCTTCAGGATTCTTTTAATAGTGACTTCCACAAAGAACCACAAGGCAAATACTTCCTTACCTTAATAATTACACAGTATTATCAGATTCACTAGACTTAGTAATCAAGCAGCATCAAACTGTGCTAGAAAATGTACAGAACAGAACAAAAAAATTCTTTTTCTCCCAGGAATTTACAATCTAAATGTATATTTTATACAAAAAGATGGTAGGATTGAGTTAATAAGGTTGAATACTGTTTGAATATTACAATGTGACCTATCTGTATTTTTGTTATTTTTCCCTGGTTTTACTCTCCTTCTCTGTACATCAGAAAGAGTTTGTAATATACACATTATCTCAAATGCAGCAGGAAACACTTCAAAAGCTTTTTTTAAAAATTTTTTAAATCAGTTTGTTTTATATTTGGAAATTTCAAGCCAGTATAAATACATCACCATTTCAATACCAATAAATATTTACCTTTAGCGTATCTGAAAATAAACAAAGCACTACAAAACATGTATTAGTTACCCATGAGGTACAACTCCTTTACAATCATTTCTAATGATGCAATTACTGGCATGACTAACTTTTTTATAACTCATTAGGTACCATTTTGGCATCAAGCCTATCTATTGGATAACTGCATAGCTATGTAATTTAACTTCTTCTCTGGAGGAAAAGAGAACTGCTTTACCATTTCATACCTCAAAAAAAAAAAAAAAAGAAGCCTTTAAGACTCAAAGGAGAAACAGACTGGTCCACAAGTGGTTTAGCTCAAGAACTTTAGCTCTTTTCCAACTTCAAAACAAATTGCAATTAGAGTACAATAAGGTCTTCTAAAATTAGGAACACAACAGAAGTCTCATTGAGTCACAACAGTCCGAGTCAGCTCACCTGAGATTATCTTAGTATGGAAATATATTTCTGAGGAGAGACGCTGCAATGTACACTTATGCAACAATGTGCCCACAGGGGAAGCGGTTTCTCCAGAACAGAGGCCTTTTATCATTTACTAAAATTATTTTAAGCAGTAGCTTTGATACTGATGTGTCTATTGTTCATCTCACACCTTAAAACCTGACATAATTTTGGCTTTGACACTATTTAGCAATATAGGATTCCATAGATACCTATATGCTACATTTGAAATAGAAGCCCATTTTTTTATTTTGAGGACATATTTTCTCAGACTTTGACGCAGATAAGCCACTGACATGGCTGTTCAGTGGGCAACCAAAGGAACTCACTGATAATGACTAAAAAGTGAATTCTATTTATTTATTATGTATTTGAGACAACTGTATTACTACTTAACTCTTACTGGTAGCTTTTCTGAGAAAAACATGCTTTAATGCATTAATGACCATTAGCCTAATTTTATAGCTATTGGAGCTTGGTGAAGCTACTCATGTAAACTTGGGCAGGAATCCAAGGCAGATTTGGGAGATCTAGGTTTTGTTCCCAAATCTCAATCCAGAGTACTGCTTACTGGATGCTGTTTATTTAATGTGGGTCTCTCAGTATACTGCAACAAATCTGACCTGCAAACTTGGACTGGATTTTATATGGTAAGGAAGGCAGACAGGCAGACAAGACTGGTCTTTTCAGATGCAACATCGGTATATTGGCAAAGATGGTGTTATAATTTCTGAGCCCAAGCATGCTGAAACACATTTTGGAGGCAAGGATTCAATCAGCACATCTTAATCTAAAGGAACTTTAAAAAAAAAAAAAAAAAGAAAAAAAAAAAAAAAAAAAAAAAAAAAAAACAAAATAACAAC
>VZRX01001992.1:136377-199887 GCA_013398075.1 Notiomystis cincta
GATACATAGATCCATTAGATCCATGATGTCATTGTCAGTAACACAGAGCTAATGCCTCGTCTTTGCCCCTTTAAAAACTCAGATGGTGTTGATAAACAGAACATCTCTAGTTCACTCCTTTGGAATTCCATCAACTTCTCTCCCAGTGAAAGTCTGATGTTTCACAGTACTAGGCAACAGCCACTTACCTGGGATTTGTGTTAGAATATAAAAAGCAATGGCAGTGTTTCCACTAATAGAAGGGTAATATTTTTGGAAGGGTATTATTGAGAATGAGTCTACCACACCCTGTCACAGACCTTCAGGAAGATCAGGAGACTTGCCAGAAAAAAAGGGTGAAGGAGACGAAAGAGCCTTTGTCACACATGCAGGAGGAAATTCCTTCAGAAGCTCAAACTGTCAATGCCAATATAGGAAAAACACAGTCATAACATCTTCCAGGGCAAGAGCTCTTTGATCATAACAACCTTAGAGGGTAGGTCAAGGTTAGCTTCAGGTAACTGAGAAATGATGCTGTTCAACAGCAGCATCCAACTGCCTACATCCTGGTTTCCTCTAGCAGCTGGATGGAAAACATGACTGACACTAAAACCAAAATAAATGCATGGAAAGATTTGTGTCAGTCTCCTTCCTAATGAGAGAGAACAATGCTGGGATAGCATCATATTCACACACTTGACTGAAAAAAAAGGAGAACAGATCAAAACACAGTTCCTATCATCTACTTCCAGATCACTCAGTCTCTCTCTTTAAAAGCAACAAATTATAGTTAAAGGGGAAAAGAGGGGATTTGGCTACAACAGACTAACTTCACAATGATGGTCACTTTCCATTTATTTTGATCTGCAGGCTGTGAGATAAGGACAAATGGTGCAGAGGCTGTGCCTGGCTGGCTTGGTGAGCTGCAATGAGGCACACCGTGGAAGGCCAACTACCATAGCTGACCAGTGAGCTTCCTACCAAGGGGCAATGCCTTCCAAAGGTTAAGGGCCAGCTCCACAGTCAGCTCCTGGCTAAGGAGACTGGAACAGGAAAATCTTTGCACAGCTACAGATGGCCTGATGAGAACTGTGCACTGCTTAGTTGTTGTTTACCACCTCCATTGCAACAGCTGACTACTGAAAGGCTGTTCGTTTGCAGGCATTCCCCAAAAGACAATTAAAATTCCAGATCTCCACCTCTTCCAGTTCTTTACACAGCTGGCACATGATTTCAAAAGTAAATGCAAAGTATTTTAAGAGCAATAAGGTTTTTTTTTCTGGCATGAATCAGTCAATAAAGCCAAATTTCTGCAGAAAAACTGAGCGCTTAAACAAAAGTATGTTCGTATAACCAATGGACATTGACTGTTTAGGAAGGTAACACAGGCTCTATAGCCTCTCCCACAGAAGCAGTATGTGCTTCCAGTGTAGCCTGCTATCAAAGTGCTGAGGCTCTTTGGTGCCCAGAGTTAAAGGGAAGGCCAGTGCAGCCCTCAGCAGTGAGCCAAGAGACAACTCAGCGCTCTCACTGGCAGCAGAAGAGGGAGCTTGCATAGGAAAGAAGAGCTCTGCCAGTGGTTTTCTTTTCCTGCCATTTCTGATGGGCCACAAGCACAGACACGCACCCAGGCCCTGTTGCAGCCCGCAGACATGACACAAGCCTTCCAAAACACACACTCCTCCCATGAGAGGCTCAGCCACCAGATGCAGCTTCGCAGTATCTACCAATTTCTCTATATTTAAACAGAACCACCCCACCACCCCCCCAACCACAACAGGTCCATCCTCTGTACTTGTACTTTTTTGTTAAGAGTGTATTATGCATTTTGCATACTCCAAGTTCAAATAAACCCACAAGCACAAAGTGAAACTTTAAATAAAAAGGCCAGTAATGGCATGCTTTAGCAAGAAAGGAAGGCATGCCACAACCTGATCTTGATTTTCTGCTCTTGAACTATTGAATTAATTATAACAAATTACAGGGAGCCCCACTACAATTTATAAGCACAATAAACTCCCTTACAACCACCTATAATTTTATCAGAGTTAATCCAAATACCTAAAGAATTATACAGCACAAAACTTCAACATGCGTTTTAGAGTGAAAAGAGCAGGGGATGTCATATTCTCTTGTCTTCTGAACCTTTTCTCTTAGAAAGGGCTACGTTTGGTCTCTGCAAATTGGAATCCAGAAAACCCTGGTGACACCACCATAGAACTGATCTTTATAAAGGCTGGAGTGGAATTGCAAAAGTAAAGCAAAACAAAATCATATAATGCAAAGAAATCTGTATTTTGGCATTTTTAACTGAAAAAAAAACCCAAAAAACATTAAATGCAAGCATAAATATTACACAGAAATACTAGAATGAAAAAATTTGGAGCAAATTTGTTATCCACATCTTCAAAAAAAGCCATGTATCCATTTGGTTTGGGTTTTAAACACATGCTAAAAGTTATTGTTCAGTTTATTGTTCAGACTAGGCTTGAAAACAGGCTCAGCTATGTGCTCACATCTGAACTGAGCAAAACACTTGCATTTGGCTATAGAGATCCAAAGGTTACAGCTCAGGAGACTATTTTTTCTTTTTAGCTTATTGCAGCAACGCCACATATTGCTTTTCCCAACATGGTTGGGGTTTTCTTTTGAGTGCAAACCCGCAATATCTCCCATAACTTGTGCCTCCACCTTCACCTTTCTCCAAACACGGTCCTTTCCCCTTTCCCATACAGGGTCCCAGGGCTTTTCCTCCTTGCCCTGAGCTGTGTGTCCCAGAGGCAGCTACTGCTCTGATGCAGGGCTCTGGATAATAAACCAGCTGTCCAGCCAGCACCTGTCCTTTGGTGCCTGACACAACACAGGCTCCAATGAAGAACAAGAGCCCCAACCACATTTAGACCCCACCTACATACAGGTGCTCACTAAGATGCCATGGCCTGCAGCCTGTGTGTCATTTCCCACTTGGTTAGTCACATCCTCAGAACACAGGTCCCACACACAGAGCAACTCGTGCCCCCAGATCTTTAGATGGCATAAAACAAAGAAAATCCTGAAATGGCAGCTGAAAGACTCATCTTCACAAAGATGCAGAAGTGCAAAGATAAGCTGTGGCTATGTGTGCTGAAGACTGCTTAACCTCCTGGGGAAGAGGAGCACAAAAAGCCTGTGTTGGTTTTGCCTGAATTGGAATTAGATTTCAGCAAAAATGAGATTAGACCCCAAAACGTTAATAAGAGATTATATTTACTTCCTTTATTCATGTGTTGACTCAGTTCAAAATATGCTGCTCCCTGCCCTGAAAAACAAGGCAGCTAACCTTCAAGCTGTATCTACTGTGAGAAAAGGTGGTTTAAGCTACATATGGAAGCAATATGAGTCAACAGTCTGAAAATTCTCCTGGTAGCCAGCCAGGTTAATGGCCAAGCAGGTTAGAATATCATGCTAAAAAAATGTGGTGAGTTAACTAGAACAAATGTATACTCCAGTTCATACTATGCAATACTGAAAATAAATAGATAACTTTTTTTTTTTTTAATGGGGCTTAAGTACAGGCATAACTATTCTTTGGCCCCAAAACAAACATGAAGAGTTCTCATTGCTCCATTCTCTTTTCCTCATTGTGTCAGTTTTAACAATAAAATATACCCCATAAGCTCCATTTCATTTTTCAATATATATTCTAAATATTCTCCTTCCATACAGCTCTAAACTCTGGAATTACTCAAGTCCACCATGGTTTTTTGGCTAAATGTACTTCTGTGCATTGAAGCAAAAGCTGAACTGAGTGAGCACACATGCCAGTGAACAACTGGCATGCATATGTAAGCATCCAGAAGCACATCACAAAATAATTGCTTTGTGGGTGCAGAGCAGCATGTAAGTGTATTCAGGTGTTACTTTATTCAAAGAGCAAGTGAACACGTTCAAACTTACAGAAGAATGTGTGCTTAGCCTGAACTTAACAGAAAAAAAAAAGGAGAAAGAAGGCCTGCAGGGAAACCTTGTTCACGAGTTTATAGAGCTCATTTACAAACCCTATCAGTGAATTCTTAAATAGCATCCCAACCTCACATAATCAATGTCTGAGAAAGCTCTATTGATTTAGTGGAATTTTACCTGTTGAGGAGTTAAAATCCAGTCCATTGGCTACTGCCTTTTTTACAGTAATCTGCCCTGGCAATAAGAAAACACTGCTTGAAATGTGACACAATGAAGTTGCTGCCTATCTATAGGTCGTCAGTGCAACACCTTATATTCCTGTGAAAAGATTGTTGGAACATCTACATTAGCATCACTGCCAGCAGGAAACAGGAAAACTCAGGTTGCTTCCATCTCCCAGAGACTTCAGTGACCCCAGTGTTTCCAAAGGAATAATTGCAAACAGTCACCCCACACCTCAGTAAATCATGCAGCAAAAACATGGCCCAGGAAGTTGTAACATCCCAGTGAACACAACCCTGCAAAAGTGAACACAGCTCTGATAACAACGGGACGTTGCCAGGGAAATACGTGAATCAGTGCCCTGTTGGGTGGGTAAAATAGACCCATTTCATAAAATGAATAATTATTCTTTGTAAAAGCTTCAAAAACAGCTGAAGATATCAAGTGCAAAAGCAGCTGCCAAAGATAAAACAGTGAACCAGTAAACATCTCACTGCACAGGAATCTGCCATCTTCTGACACTGAGATTCTGCCAAATTCTTGTTGAGATTCTCAGCTGCATAAGGGCCTCTACACAAATGCTTCTTTTAAACACATTTGGAGACTTCAGGGTTGTACTGACATCCAATTGCAGCTCCATTAGTGCTGTACCCTGCCAGCAAGGCAAAAAAAATTAAAGGTATTCAGATCACTGAAAAAGGTAAGTTTAGAACTAAGTTTCCATGGTTTGTGTCTCAGCTATTAGAGAAGGGAGAAAGTTTGCTCCAGCCTGCAGTAAGAACTTCAACTGTGAATAAATTTAATTGGAGACTTGCAGTGCCACCATAACCAAGACTTCCATTGTCTATCGAATTCTCAAAATTTAAAAAGCTCATAGAAATCCCAATCAAAACCCATAGATCTGTTTGCTCACATGCTGCTACTGCTAGTGGCTTGACCCTCTTCCTGATGCTGTAGAAAAATTTCTGACATCTATCTGGGACTTCTAAACAGAAGACCAATGATCCATAGTTCCCTTTTCAAAACACACAGTAGGAAAGAGAGAATGAATCACCTGCAGAAAGTGATGCACAACAGAAGAATCCTGAATCACACTGTGGAAATGCCCATTTCTTCTCACTGATTACACAGGAAGTCTAGAGCAACCTTCACTCTTCAAGGCTTCATCAGGAGTAGCAACATGACTGGGGCAGGATGGGCATGTGACACGAAGAGTTTAAGGAGTACTCCCCTAGAAGTCTGCACTTCCCTGAGGAGAAACTGCTAAGTCCCTGTTACTGCATCATGTGGGAAGACAAACAGGAGAGTGCCAGCCCCAGCCTAGGAAATGCAGTCATTTGTCCAAAACAGTGCCTTAAACTACTCTGGGAGACAAGTCTGAAGCACACAGCAGTGTGTGAGGTGCACCAGAACATCCATCCCTCCTGAAGGGGTGGGAAACCTCCTTCTGCAGTGACATTGCTGCTACACCTGCAGGGGAAAGAAAAGGCAGCCAAGCAGTTTGCAACAGTCTAAATGACAAAGGCAGTGAGTGGCACAGTTCCTAAACTAGAGGAGAAATTATCCTTTTCCTCTTCATTTGAGGAGATACAAAAACACTGACAGGCACTTCTATGACTCAGGCAGCTAGGGATGACAAGTGTTTTCCCTTTTTCCACTTTTCTTATCCTTTTGCCTTTAAACCAAAACATTGAAGCTAACATCTTTTTTTTTTTCTAAATCCCAATTGCTTTTAGTTGCATTTGTCCGATTTAAGGAGACAACACTATACTAAGAACCTTCAGGGTACAAAATCTATCATAACTGATTCTGTTCAGAGCCATTCCAGCAGCAGGAACTTCTCCATTAAGTTTACAGAAACCTCCCAGTTTATGGATGGGAACTCCCTGTCCCATCATGGTGATGGCAGTGCACTCCCATCAGTCAAGAAACATTACACTTGAATTTCCAGTCTACAGAATATTATTTCTATTTAGAAATAAAACTACTATGCAACAAAATCAGTTCTTTTCTGTCATTTTGTATCTCTGCATCCTGTCTAAGGCTTGGCACAGTCCACAAGAGTAAATACATGGGTGAAGGTTTCTTGTAGTTTACAAGTGTAAGTAGATCTAGCAAGGCTATGTTGTTAAATACAACTTTTGACACATCTTGCAGCTGTGTAAGCAGAAGGTTACTATCCATACTCTCATCCTCTCACCTTAAGACACTGCAGTTCAAAGAAAGCAGGACACAATTCACCATTTCATTCCAAAAAGTAGGTTAAGACACAGTTTTCATGAGGTCCTACTGCCAATTATAGCAAGATTTAAAACCACTTTTCAGCACTATTTAGGATAACTGGCTACTAACACGAAACAAGATAAAGGGCCATGTTCAGATCACACATGTAGACTTCCAGCAGATGTTCCATTAAATACACACACATGGAATGGGTACTGCTAGAACATAGCTAGAGATATGCAACCATGTCTGTGTGTGTGGCACCGGGAAATCTAACAGGAGAAAGCCAAGGAGCAGGAAGAGCAGGATTTAAAGGGAAGATAACTCCAGGTTATCACAGTGATCCACCTAAGACAAGTGCTTATCACCAAGCAGCGGTGAGGACAGCTTCCTCGGAGGCTGAGAAACAAAAAGCAGCCAGTGACTCATCCAAACACAGCTCCATACACAAAGCAAGCTCCTCACTGATGAAAGCAGAAGCCCAGACATCTAGCCTCAGCACCATTACAACTGTCAGATATCACAAAATAAATATATAGGCCACTCAAATTGTTTTTGTTTCCTTGCAAGAAGGCAGAAGAACTTTTTTTCCTGCAACAGAGGCTGGTTACATCTTCAAAGCAAGCTTCCAAATGCTTAATGTATTTCCTTCTCTTTAAGGATTATAAAATGTCTCAAGTACTAGGGTCAGTCTCATGGACCCTCAGCTCTTCTTTCTGGAATTTAGGTTCAATCCTGGCAGTCTATGTAACCAAGACACATTTTTTAACACAGTGGTTTGCAGCCATATCCTAATCATAAACAGTCACTTCCTCTGGTGACCAGGAATAGGGACATGAGGAAACAGAATGAAGCTGCCTTAGGGAAAGTATTTACACTGGGATTGTAAGAGAGGCACAAAGCAGGGCCTGTTGTGATAAGACAAGGGGCAATGTTTTTAAACTAAAAGAGGGTAGATTTAGTCTAGAACAGAAATTATTTACAATGAGAGTGGTGAAGCCCTGGAAGGGGCTGCCCAGAGAGGTGATGGATGTCCCAACCCTGGAAATGTTTAAGATCAGGTTGGATGGAGCTCTGGGCACCCTGATCCTACCCCTACACATTGCAGGCAGGCTGGACTAGATGACCTCAAAGTCACTTCTAACCCAAACTATTCTATGACTCTTCTAATTCCAAGATCAGACTGGATATGAGGAAAAGATTCTTCACCCATAGGGTAGTCAGTCACTAGAACAGGCTCTCCAGAGAAGTGACTACAGTGCCAGCCTGACAGAAGTCAAAGAGCATCTGAATGATGTTTTAAATCATATTATTTAGTTTTAGTTCAGGAGGTCCTGCCAGGAGTAGGGAGTTGGGATCAGTGATTGTTATAGGCCCCTGCAACTGGAGACATTCTGTGATTCGGTGAATCCTCTTCTGTCCAGTTGCACATATCCACATTTTCTATCCATCTGGTTCCTTATACACTTTTGAAATGGGTGCATGATTAATTTACTGTCATCTTCAAAGTGTCACAGGCCACACATCAACCCCGCTCAAAACCATGCTATTATTGAAGAATGATATTTCTTTGTTTGGTAAAACTAGGTATTCTTTTTCTTTTTGTGTTTTTTTTTTTGAGAGCTACAGAGTATTTGGAGTCATATCTTTCATGCCTTTCTTTACTTTCTCTTTACCAATCCAGTATGAGCTGTGTTTTGAACATAAAAAATATTCCAGACTGGAATTCATATAATTACCTCTTTTCAAGAGCTTCAAAGTTTAGGGAAAAGCCTGACATAATAAAAATCACAAGCATGGACAATAAAATTGCTGCATTGTACCCAGCAGCAGAATTATTTTACAAATATCTGAATCGTTTACAGTTGTCAACCATGGTAAAAGCCATCCACATTGCTTATCCAACACACAGGTTCAGCCAGTGTCTCCAGGTGAACAAGAAAAGGAGATCCAAAGTACTTTTTCCCAAGTGGAAATGCCTCCACTACCATAACTACATGGAAGGATTCAACCTGGACTACCTAAGACCAGAGAGGAAGCTCCCTCACCTTGTGTAAATGGTGTATCATTACTATAAGGGAAGAACAGCACCTCAGAGTGTTGCCTTTGCTTCCATTTAAAATGGAATTTAAAAGGGCCCAATAAAAAAAAGGCCAGATGACTCCAAAAATATCTATTCTACTAAAACTGAATATAGAAATAGCTCCCATCAGGAAAGCAATATGTTAGCACACGTGACTAAGCCCCAGAACATAAAATTAGTATTATTTCCCTATGAACTGATATAAATGTGAATCTGCCTAATGCCAAGACATTCCTGTTGCAACATTTCTAACCATCACAACCACTGCCTTCAAAACACAGTAAAGCAAGAATGCAGCCTGAAAGTATCCTACACTGTATTTATAGTTATGCAACACTATTTTTTAGAGTTGCTACATATGTACTGCCCAACCACACACATGAAAACAGATTCACTTTCTGGTCTAAAAGCACAGTATAATGTAATAGATTAGATCTAAGCGTCAACAGTTTCTTAAAATATCTGGCACAAAGAGCTCAGCTTTCAATAACCAACACACAGAGAACAAACTCCCCATTCACTGAAGAAAGTCAGCTGGGAGAAGGGTTTGCCCTCCTCAGCAAATATTTTATAAACAGGGAATTAATGTTGAATCTTAGGTCTGCCTTGAAGGAGTTCTTACTTTTAAGTCAAAGTTTAAACATCCACTAAAAATACACATCCAAAAAGAACCAACTCAAAAATATTACTGAAAAGCAAAACAACACATATGCTGCAATAATATGAACACAAGAAGACCCAGGCAAATACTGTACTTTATTTGTTGTTGCTGTCCTCTAAATACAACATGAAAGCTAATTAAGTATCAGGGTGTTTACAAGGCAGGTACAAACCTAATGTGTGTGTTTTATGTTGCAGTAGCCACTAATATTAAAAAAAGTCTAATAAGTAAAACAAAACAATAAAACCATCAAAGGAGCACCAAAATGTGAATATCCCAGACTGTCTAAACCTGGTTGGCCACCCAGGGCTCTTAGGACTCATCCAGCTTGCATGTAGTTCCACAGCTGCTCCCTTGCCTGGACCTACATGAGCTGAAATTCCTGCAGCTGGAAGGAAGTGAAAAGAAAAGGAAAAAAAAAAAAAAAAANAGGCCAACATTTTCAAGTTCCTTTATGACTCAACTACAATCTTGTCCAACAGAAGAGAGCTGGGATCCCTGGGGACTCAGGACTCCCTGGCTCCACTTAGCAACAAACCCCAGAGCTTGCTTTTCTGCTAGGTTTGGGAGATAGGGTGAAGCTCCAGTTGTGAGACAACCAACTTGAGTACCCTGAAGAGGACTGGGGCCTTTATGGTCAGGCAGGCTGTCAACAGCCATCCAAAACCAGAGGAATTCTGTTCCTGCAAAAATTTATTTACCTCATGTTAATTTATAAAATTTCAGCTCCAGAGTTCCTACTGCTTCCTCTGGGAGATCCCACTGTGATATTCCACAAATACTGTCATGAATAAGACACTTATATTAGTACTGGTCCCAACTCTTCTTTGGGGTGTTTCAATACTCAGCACATACCTAGAGCACCCTCTCTCAGTTCTTCTAAACAGGAAAGAAACACTGCCACCACATAGGGGTCAGATGGCACCCCATGCCCTTTCACAGTTGTTTTCCTCTGTAAAAACTTATCCAGTAATTTGACTCCCCAAATCACTTAGCTGAGAACAAAAGTTTTGATGGGATTCACAGGATTAAATTATCTTGCATTACTAAGGTCTGCCATTTTACACAACACCCTGTCCTTTTCTGTTCATTTGATACAGCTTCCACGTATAACAGCAACTGTTTTAATTCATGTGAATCACTTAACATTGCAGTCCATTGATCCAAAGCTCTCTATAAAATAGAAATATTACATATATATATCTATATAAATAGATACATAATGATAAAGTGGGAAATATTCTAGTAGAAGAAAGAAGCTGACCTGGTTTATGCTACACAAGGGTCCAGCCCAACTTAAGAAACAAAGGGAACTGACAAACTTTTTAACTGCAAATAGTTAAAAATAAAGGACTCTTCTGACCATTAATATCATATTTATTTTGGAGAGGACACTGTTGCTTCTTAGTGAAGAGGAGGTGCATCATCTTTCCAGCTGGGCAAGCCACACAGCTGTTCCTGGTGCCAAGAGGGAGGGCAGTGTGTCAGGGCCTTTCCTGTGTGGTGTGAGAAGAGCTGATCAGCATCAGCACCGTAGTCACGACACTTCCCAGAAAAGCAGGCAGTGAGTGCAATCATTTTTCTGGAAATTACATAGATAACATCTTTCCAAGACAGCAGTCATGCTCCTAAAACATGTGCTGGTAAGTACACCGTAAACACAAACTGACAAAGGCTCCTAGGAAGAGACAAATTTGGATGAGGCAGTGAGACTTCTGCTCTGAAAACGAGACTTTTTTCCACTCAGTTACACACCAGGAGCACTGAAGGGTTAAATTCTGACTTAAGTCTCCAGGTGTAAGAGACCAAACTCTGGACTTTCTTCGTTTTAAACACTCCACCTTCCCATTTGCCATGTATCACTCAGTTTTCTCTCATTTACCAATCCATTCAACTAAACCATGCATCTCTCTTCTCCTTCCATCCATATTTTTCTGTACTTTCACAGAAAAATGTTTAAGTGTCAGGACATTTTTGAGAATCACTGGTATTAAAAAAAAAAATCCTATGGGTCTATCTGTGGTGTAATAACAGGCACGGCCACACAAATGGTCACAGTCCTCGCTTCAGGCAAGCACAGTCCAGGATGTCTGGAACAAATCTGATTGTACACACTGTGTTGTTTTTTCCAGCACAGTGTGATATTCAAAATAATTATTTTGGACAATGAAGCCAAACCAACCACCATGAGCTCAAAGGTACACACGGAGACTTCTGCAGCAACAAGCTGCAGGTGTGACCAACCATGAAAAGCAAAGCAGCCTCATGTACTTGTTACATGTAAGTGTTACATCCTTAACAGCCAAAAGAGTTCCACTTCACTGAGCTCGCCACAAAACCAGGCTGGCACAGGAGGACATGTGATATCCAGCCTTAACACAGAAATTAAAAGCACTGTGTAAGGAGCAGTAACTAGCAGAAAAGACAGCAGTGACTGGTAGAAATCTGCAGCTGATTGGACTTGTACTAAGAGCTACCTACACAGGAGGATGTGAAACTTTAGCTTTAAAAAAAAAAAAAAAAGGAAAGCATAGCAGACTAAAAGCAAAGATAAGCTCAAGTAGGCGAGACATTTAACAAGGACTTTTTTGAGTGGAAGGCAAAAAATCCAGCATTTGCAAAATTGGATTTGCAAAAACATTTTTCCCTGTTGATACGAAGCACTCAAACACTAATTCCCCCCCTCTACTTTATTCTCACGCAATCTAAAAATTCATGCAGTCCTAGGAGCCTGTACCTCTTTATGCTTTAGAAGAACTTGTGCTTAAATGGTCTTCACCTAACTCTTATAGAAAAATTATGAAAGGGAAGGGCTAGGAACTGTGAAGAAGAAATACTTCCTTAAAAGACAAACAAAAAACAGCTACAAGAAATGGTGAAAGAACGGCTATGGCAGCAGAACATCAGAGAAAAAAAAAGTTCACTTAGTTAAAAGAGGGTAGGTTTGAGGCTGAATTTTCACAGATCATCCAGAAAAGAGGCCTGGGAGCCACATGCTCTAATTTTCCACCTGCGAACACATTCATTCCCACACTTTGCAGGTGCAGCCATCCCATTCCAAACACTGTTTCCTTTCACAGCAAAGCTGTGCAGCACGTTCTTCTGGGGAAATGCAGAGCTGACAGCTGAGCTTGGGGCAGAAGCCCAAAGCAGCACACTGCAGATGCTGGAACGTGTCCCTCCCTGCAGAGTGGTGCATGCCAGACCTACTGTGCAGAGCACCACGGGGACACAGCTCCCCTGGCACCCACACACACCAGGAGCTCCTCTCACTTCCCAGCTTTATGTCCCAGTCTGCAACAGTACCAGAGCCACTGGATCCTACTGAGTACAGAGCACCCAGTAAGATGCTGAAAACTTCTCCCAGGAAAGAAAAAAGAGAACCAGACCAAAGCACACCTTTATTCCTTCACAGGAGGCAAAGCAGTGTCATGCACTAAGGAGATACTGTGGGGAGCAAAATGTGACTTCAGTTTTCCCTTAGAACTGTGGGAAGGGGGAAAAAGAAAAAGGCCCTGGATTGTCTGATAATTGTGCAGAAAGCAGCATCGCACCCACATTTTTAGAAAGCCACAAGAGTGTGTGGGTTCTCTGTTTTTGGAACAAGAGCTCAGTGAAAGCAAGCTTGTTTACTTTAGACACTGTACAAAGACTTTTTTTTTTAAATAAATGCTTGAAAGGATGCCTCCTCTCTGAGGACTTAGCAGAAAATAAAAGGCAGATTTATATGTCTAATCTATGCAAATATCTACTCTACAGGGCATCACAAAGACTGCTTTATATCAGACAGTATGCAGATCCCAGGTGCTTTAAATATGCCAAAAGCATGCGCAGCATCTCCATCTGCGATGGCTGCTCACTGAGAACAGCTGGATGACTAAAAAGAGGTTGTCTAAGTAGCCTTCCATGAAAAATGCTTTTTGCTAATGTGCCAATCCCCATATTCCCACCCAAATTACTCCTGCTGTAACTGCCATTGAGTCTGAAGAGGGGCTTTTTTTGTTGGTTTTTGTCTTGTTTTTTAAATTCTGTTTATCACAAATTCATCTAGAAATGTTCAAATTGTAGCAATAATCATGGTGAAAACTCCTACTGACACCTTAAGGAATTATCATGGCATTTTAATTAATCTGTGGAAATGGAAAACATTTGTGGGACTGGGCACCAGTAGAATGTCATGACCAGCAGCCACAAAGATGCTCGAGCCACTGAGATCTTGGAAGAGATGGGGTTAAGATCAGGGAATATATACAGATGGGAGCTTCAACTCAAGAGAAGAGTAGCAGAGTAGAAAGAGTAGGGAAATAAGAGGTCTAGAGAGTAGGAAATAGCTTTCCTAGGAGGAGGCTTAATGCCAAGAGTACAATGCTATGGCACTGAAAGTAAGGCATAACAATAATATTTATGTCATGGCTGCTGCCAGAAAGAAAGGACAAGTACTCTACAACTGGTGTCTGCTTTCTGTATGTTTCCCTGGGACATCCTTGGGAAGCATCCATTACAGGTCAGGAAACATGACTGCCCTGAGTAGCCCCAGCATTTGCATTCAAAACCACAAATTAAACAAGACTGGCCATGTCCTGCAGGTGATTCTTACCCTGTCCCAGTGATTAACTTCATCCAAAGAGAAAAAAAAACTCTACACCACCAACACTTTCATCTTTAAGCAAGTGTCAGTTTTGCAGCAAAGAAGGAAAGAACAACAAGCCAGAGTCACATCTGACCTACTAAAACAATTAATGTGCTCCCCAGAGTACTCTTTGCCTCATCTTTTCTTGCAGGTCTCAGAGGCTGGCTTCAAAGGACTTAAGAGCTAAATAAACTTCTCTGATAGTCTTGTCTTTTCGTTTTCTTTACCACAGGCTCTCATATCATCAGAATCACCTCTTACAAACTGACTACAGGCATCTCACATTAAGCCATGGCAGTACCTGTGTTTATATGACAGGTGCCTGCAGCTCTACAGCTCCGAGATAGCCAGTTACATGGCCAGCCCAGGTAACCCTTTCACCCACTCAGCCCTCATCCACAATTTGATATTATGGGGCCTTTTGGGCACAAACTGAAATACACAGCACACCTTCTGAACATAAACCCCCTTCTTTATTGCAAGGGTGACTGAACAGATTACCCAGAGTAAGTGTGGAATCTCTCCCTCCATGAATATATTCCACACCCAATGGGAAACAGTCCTAGAGCAATCTCCTCCAGCTGACCTTGCTCTGAGCAGACAGTCCCCAGAGAGACCTTGCATACCCAGCCATTCTGCAACTGCTGCTTGCATTTCACTTCAGTAAATCATCTGACCTTCCCACACTGTGACACCCTGTGAGGGACAGCATTGACTTCTCACTACACTGCCATTCCACTCCTCTCCCAGCATGTCACTTGGGGATGGGTTTCCACCCAGTCTGTCCAGCACCAGGGGACCTTGTGCTCAGAGCAGTGTTACTCACCCTTCCTTCTGCCTCCACACTCGGCTTGTCAAGAGAAAAGAGTTTGTCATGTTACCAGAGAAACCACAAAGAGCTCCTGACCACTACCAACACCTGCAGGCAGTTAAAACCCAGGGGCCTAGAGGCATAATTAGCATTTTCTACTTCCAGCAGTAATGATAAGATGTAAGGAGTTATAATTTTATAAATACTGCCTTGTTGGTATCAGGATTCTTCTTGTTGGTCCTAATCACCAAACAGCCAAACAAAAAATGGTTCAAATATTGTTTTGAAGAGTCAGATGATCTTTCAAATAAAATTATTAAGGAACACTACGTAATAGCCAGTGACCAACACCCTGAGTAATGCTCCTCTCAACCAACAGAGTCTAAAAGACTTGGATCATTTCCCTTTTTTGTGATGACAGTATGTGAGGCACAGGAGGTTGCAGTCACTGGAAACAGGAAGGAATATTCAATTTGGCAACAAATTTCTCAAAACCAGCTATCAAGTCTATAATCCTACAGATCAGAGGCAGAGTAAACCAGCTCAGGAAACCAACTCCCTAGTTTTTGAATACTTGTGCATTATGTCAGTGTTTGCTGAAGCATTCTCAGAAGACTTCATCATCTTCAAGGAATATTAATCAACTCTGGAAACTCTGGAGTCTACAATTAACTAAAAATTTACTGCTGAAAGACAGGTTTCACCTCCAACTCCAAACACAGACAGGCAAGCTTAGGGCTGGAGATGTTTCCACTTAGAGAAGGTCACAAAGGTGACAGGTTCACTGCTGGCAGTACTGTCACCACCTCTGCAGCTTCAGCCTTTGGCGGTAGTTGTGTTTTGGGGCTGGGTTTGTTTGTGGTGGTTCTGCTGCTTCCCAGAAGGGGATGAAGTGTCTCATCACAAGTTCTGCATTTCAGACAGATTTGTCATTTGTACCTAAATATAAGTCAAATACATAGGCATTGAGTGAGCGAGTCCAGTGTCTACCTCAACATCACATGTAATTGTACCATGATCAGGTCTAATCCTAGAAGCACCCAGTATCAAAAGAAAAACAAATGTTTAATCAGTTTACCAAGAGCAAACAAAGCTAAAAAAACCCTTTACAAGCCCACATCCATCTGTCCATCTAATTGGGTTTTAAACTAAGTCTTTCTCTGCCATTTGTTTCAGAAGAATCCTCCAGGTTCCCACCATTGCTTCAAACATGAATCTACCTATTGCACAGTTGAAGGTTTGCTGCCATCATACCATCTACGGTGCAGCAATTCCACTCCATGAAACAAACAAATCTTAACAGGCTATTCTGTATCTGAAATCCTCTAGTAAACTGCTGGCTTTGCTACACACGTTTAAAGAAACATAAAAGGCACTTATAAGACTCAGCAGCTTGTGTTATCAATCACTTCAGAAAGAAAAACAATTCAGCAGACACTCCAGTTGAGAGTGCTGTGAAGTTCAGTTGTCACTGAAATGCTTTGTTATTACCAGCCTGGGCAGAATGAGCAAATATACCTCTGCAGGTGAGCTATGAATGAGCAATCAGCACTGCAGGCTGCAGCTTGAAGAGATAATAGCATCCAAGTAGCTACAGTGCTTCCTTGCACACAGCTAGGCCGGGATTGGGCTGAGGAATTGAGCAACACAACATTTCAGACATTCCATTAAAATAATTCTGAAGGAAAAGGTACTGAGGCTTCCCTCTCGCAGCGCGCCCAAAGCAGGAACACACAGATACAGACAAGCATCAGTGTTTGGTCTGCTCTCAGAGAAACTGGAGTTTTATGATGCCTCTATCCCACTCTTTGGCAAGAATTCAGCATATACAGTAGTCAAGGGATGGCTTGACAACTGCCATTTCAAGAAACAACTTTTTCACATCCTACCAACGTCAGCTCTCCAGTTTAGCGTCACATAAAGACCAATTAAAATACACAATCCTCTACATAAAAAATTGCTTCACATCTTGCATGCCTTCTAGAATTAAGGTTACTCTTTCTCCACCATTTATGTACCTTTTTCTATGGCCATGTGGTGACTTCCAGGTTTTCAGCAACAGAAGGCTTTTTTTCAGTGGCAAGGCTTCTGCCACCCTGAAGCCTTCACCCACATACTACCTTTCGTTGTACTGATACAACTTTGCTCTAGACTAGATAAATGAAATAATTTTGGTTAAAAAGAAAACAATTCCACCCCTTTTTGGGTGAGGTGGGCTTTTTTCTCCTCACTCTCTTTTTTGTATTATTAAATTTCAATATAGCACAGATGTACAAAAACCACACAGTGATGTGGTTTACAAAAATAGCCCCTCAAAACAGTTGTATTGTTACAACTGCAGCACAGGGCTCGGAATAAAAGAGTAATTCCCACTGAAGTTGTTTGCAAAGGTAGACCTTGATCATAATTAAAGGACTAATGGCCTCTTAACAGTTTTAATCTTTTTGTGAAGCATAAGGGAAAATCAAGAGTGGGATGAGCAAAATGTGGGGGAAAAAAAGCCAAAGTTCACTTTCACCAAAGCACACGTAGGCTTAAGAATAATAAACTAAAACTCTATATAGAGGTCCTCTGTCTGTGGCTTCCTTTTCATTGGTAGAAGGTTACAGAAGAAAAAACATGGTCTCATCATACCTTCTAAGATTTTTCTCAGATTTTTAAACATATAACTATCACCCCCACTTGCTCCCTGCAGCTGGTCATGCACAATCATTCAGCAAGACAGCTTTTTTCCCCCTCTTTCTTCCCAAGCATACACAATCAAGTGGTGACTTCTCCCATTTTTTCGTATTTGGGCAATCATCAGGAAAGGAAATAACCAGAGGATACCTGAGCAAATACTGAATGCCAGAAACCGAGCAACTGTTTCTCTCGGTTGCTCTGTCACAGTCCCATTCTCCCCCAGCTCTCTCACAACACTGCGAACAGAGGGAACCACGTACCTCGTTACCTCCTGCTGCAGTCGGGACACACTGGGCACATAGAACATGACCCCAAAGAAAAGCAAAGGCTCATTGGCAAATTTGTCCAGCTGCTTCTTCAGAGGCTTTTCCAGTTCAACCCAGCGGTCTTGCTGGCTCTTGCTGAGAAACCAGAGGCCGAAGTAGTGAGTCTAGATAAAAAACAAATGAGTGTCAGTTTACCTTTGCCAGCTAGATCCCTCACACAATGCCACGAGTGCAAGTAAGAACAGATGGCATTGTGTACGTTTTTCCATATGCAAAATCAGAGTAATTTCTTTTTTGCTGCCCTTTTTTGTAGGACAGTTTTGAAGACAATGACAAATTAATATTGCAATATACTTTGCAGAGCACTATCTGCCTCCCACTATCTCTCCCAAAAGCATATTGAAGAGCTCTACCTGACATTGTGGCACAGGTGGCATAAATGATTTACAGAAAGTGTCTGAGTCTTTGTTTCCTTAAGGGACACCTGTGCTTTGTGAACAGACAGCAAATGCTGTCTGAATTAAAGTGTTCATGAGACTTTGGATCAGGCCACAGCACACAAAGGACAAGGACTCTTCCAACTAGAAAAATAAAGAATGCAAACCTCCATGCATATGTCAAAATACATCTACCAATACCAGAACCATTTACCCAACACAGGACATCTTTACTCTTCTTTTTTTTAAATGCACTCACAAGGTTTTATGACAGACAAGTATACACTTAAAATGTGCATATCACACACAAGTTGTTTGCTCCAGGCTCTAAGAAATACCAGGCTGGAAACCTCAGCTGTTTCCTGCCCAGTGCAAATCTCAATCACAGAATCACAGAATGAACTAGGTTGGAAAAGACCTTTAAGATCATCGAGTCCAACCTATGACATAACACCTCCTCATCAACTAAATCATGGCACTGAGTGCCACATCCAGTCTTTTTTTAAACACCTCCAGGGACAGTGACTCCACCACCTCCCTGGGCAGATGATTCCAGCACACAATCCCTCTTTCAGTGAAGAATTTCTTTCTAACATCTAACCTAAACTTCCCTTGGCACAGCTTAAGACTGCTGTAGCAGCTACTGTATGAGCCACATGGGACTGCTGCTGGTGGAGAGGAGTTAACACAGAACAGTGTTCAGAGCTAGAGCTTCAGATACAACAAATTGGCAATAAAGCAGCTTCATGGAGGATTTCATTGAAAAGCACTTGAATATCAAGTACTATGAATATAGATCTGAAGAAAAAGTGAAAAGTGTAGCAGACAAAGTGCAGATGTTAAACTTTGCAAAATCCACCATGAACAGCCTGTTTCATGCTGGTAAAGATGTTTCTATAAAAAACATTGCATACACCATGACTTAGCAGTCAACACAAGGGCAAGTTATACAACACCAAAAATTTTAAATGTTTACAAATGGCAAGAAAGCAGGAGGGGAAACACTGTTTATAGCTGAGGGCATGCAAGAGACAATTGTGCAAAACTCTGAATGGGAGCACAGGTGCACTTACTTTAGGGTCTCATTACATACATATTTTCAACTTTGGACATCATCCAGACATTTAGCTAAGGTGATAACTAATTCAACTGGATTCCTCAATTAAGCCTGACAAATAGCTTGAGCACTGCTCAGTCTGATACAGTGAAGCAAACTTGTTCTTTTGTAGTATTTCCTCCTAGAAATTAAAGATCTCTTCAATAAATCAATCCATCCATCTATCTATCTAAGGCACAAATAAATCAAGAAGTCCGCATCTCCCACAGGATAAACTTCAAACAAAACTAACTTTATACATGTTCCCTGATATATGTCTACTCTCCCTTTGTAGTCACCAGTGGATATAAAGTTCCTTCTGATGAGCTCACCATGGTAGTAATTAGATTAAAATGAAGGTGGGAGGGACAGTGGAGGCAGCAGAGAAAAGGAATTAATGTGAAGGCAGAAAAAAGCAGTGATTTTACCACTTCTTAAGGGAAACCCTTTAACACACTTGAAGATCACTGCAGGGCAGCTCATCCTCACCAAGAAAGAGCAGAGAGATGCAAAAACAGAGCTTCCATATTACTTGAAAAAGTAACCATTCACAACACCTAGAACCCAAATTCAAACTGTGAAGTACTTGTAAAACCCCTAGCAACTAGGAAGATTCGGACTCGGAAGTCCAGAAGAGTTGTTCAAGGAATTTAGGTATTGCAATTAAACAGCTCAAGTGAGCACAGTCCCTCCCCCTTTGAGTGGGGGCTGGAGGACAGCAAAAGTTTAGATTTATTACAGTAGAAAGCCTCTTCAAGCACCAAATCTAGAAGCAATTCCAAGAAACAAGAAGAAAATTAAATCCAGTGTTGAAGCTTCTAGACTACAGCAGGTACTGTGGAGCGAAAACTGCACACGAATTTTGCACAACTGAAAGACAACTGTTTTCCTGGAAAGCAGTCTGGAGAGGATCAAGCCACTGCAGATGAAGCACAGGAACTGATTGCAGAGCAGAGCTTGTGTCACAAATTCATGCACTTTGAAGAGACAACCCACACAGTTATTTGAACATCAGCTCCCTGTCGCCAGTAACTTTACTTCTTGAAAATGTAATGTGCTTTTTGAGAACCCACATTGGAGAAGGACTTGTGTAGCCACTGCTGTAGATACCTGAAGAGACTCACTCTCCTGGGAACACCAGTAATCCCTAAAAAGGAATGGAAGAACGTGGGACTGGAAACAGCTGGACCATCAAGTTCAGCATGCAATGAGGAAGCATTTGACTCTCCAGAAGGCCTGGCAGAATTCGAGTCATGCCATGCTCTCCAGTCCACAAAGCTCTCCCAAAATTAGTTCAGGGAATAAAAAAAATGGGGATCCTCTATCCATAAGCAGCTGGTTGAAAACTAGGTTGATTCCAAAAGCTGGTCTGTTTGCTCATCTGTACAAAGTGAACTGCTGACTTCGCCCCGATTTCCACAGAATAAATATCTGTATCTACAGCTGGAAGGCTCTGAAGTAACATATATCAGTCATGAGGCTTTAAAATTTGTCTTGCCTACCACACGTGACTTCACATGTGGTACAAGGAAATTGGTTTAAACTCCTTCAGGAGCTGTGGTCCTCTGCTAAAGCAGCAAACAAGAACAGAACACCTGCATGCCCCAATGAAAAGGTGATTCTCAAAATACAGTGAGTCATAACACTGGACACACACAAACTGCACTGGGAAGTTTTAAAATAGATGACATTATAGCTGCCAGTTCAGGAGGCAATGTATTTGTCCACAAGTCCAGAACTACCCCTGCCTTTATGTTGGACCAAACAAGTAGAATTGTCAACCTCAGGAGATGACAGAAAACTACTAAAGCACCAAATGTCATTGTAAAAGATTCATCAAGCCCAGCTCAGTATTTATTAAAGCAGCTGGTTAAGCAGCCAACTAAATATTTATCCTGAGAAAGAGACAGAGTTCCAGCTTCTCCAGGCAAAACCCATTAGTCCCTGCTATCCCAGGGCACTTGACCAGAGGGGAAGGTGCCATTTACAGCAGCCCATTATTCACAGAAGGCCTTTTGTCAGCACACTGCCTGGACCCACCTCGGCTTCACTGGCAAGACGAGTCAAACCAAGCCACACTTTGAGGCAACCTGGCTGCAAAACCCCAGGTTTCAGTTGTGCCCTAAAAGAAAGGGGCACCTGCTGGGAAACAAAACTAAAGGTCAGAATGGCAGCAAAAGGCCACCTCTGCACAGTGGACAGCATCTTGCCTGTGGTGCTCCGCTCACCATCCTCCTGCTTTGGTTTGGGGCTTATAGGATCATGGGGATGGACATACTACTGCAAAATTTAGCTCACAAGAATAATTTTGGTTGGAAAGAATCTTCTTGCCCTCTCCTCCACTTACAATACATCAGAACATACCACCCTTAAACATTTTAACAATTTAGAAAGTGAATTAAAAAGAGCAAAAAGGAAAAGGAAACATGAAGACTCACAATGGGTTTGTATAAATTACTCTGCTACTTCAAGCAGGTTCACTTAGTCTGGAAATGGAATGGAAAAATGCCATTATACTGGGGAAAAAATACCCTTTTTATAATCTATGCACATACAAGATTATAAAATGACATTTTTGACCTTGTCTTTCCTGTCCCTTCCCGCCCTCTTCTCATCTTTACCTTTTACATAATGCTGGCATAAGAGCTCATTTTGTTGGAACCGGTAACTGTTCAAGTAGAAGACCTGATGCTTTGTCAAGAGCTTTGCTGAAAAGGATAAAACCAGATTTTACAGTAGTTACATGGCTCCACTTTCTACTGACCTATTCCTGAACCCTGACTCAGTCAGGCAGGGAGTTGCATTCCCCAGAGATCAAATAGAAATATGCATAATCCATTAGATACTGTTTTCCAGTCATGTGTGGTATGATCGACAGTCCTTCACAACAAGGCGTAATCTCAAAGAGTTTTGCTTTTTAGCAGGAAGGCTTTGGACAGTTTTCTGTTTATTTCTAAGAAATTGGATTGAGTGAGACATGGATGCATTCCTAACTCAAAGGAAAAGGTTGTGGTACACCTGGGATTTGTTTGAACATAAGACCAAGCTGAGCTATTACCTGAGACTGCTTGGAGGAGACAAATAGGATTTTAGCACTTTTTTGTTAGCACAAGATTTAATGAAGGTTGGTTTATCCTTATTTGTACATCACAGTTTGCAAATCAGGATTTCTAGGAAAAGGCATATTTCAGCTGAAGTTTTTGCTGGAAATTGGGGGAATTATAAAATTTCTCTCCACTATGAAGCTTGCAAGGATTTTTGCCTCAGTATACTTAACAAGGTTCTCTGCTCAGCTATCCAGTTGCACAAATCTTGCAGAAATTTGAGCTTTGTGAAAATATTTTTGACCCTTCTATTGAATTTGTCTGGACAGTGAGTTCAAAAACTATGGTAAACCTAGAGAGGAAAGGGGACAGTCATCAAATTACTTCATCATCCTTATAAACAGTGGCAGGAATACTAGAGTGGCAAAAGAATTGAATTTGGGGTCTGAAAGAAAGTACAGCACTGGGCACCTCCAAGCTTGCTAGCTCCAATTATTCCTCATCCAAGGAGCAAAAGAGGATACAGGGAGACCCTCTCAGGGTTGAAAGGGGTAGGTAATTCTGTCCTAAAAAAAAAAAAAAAAAAAACCAAAAAACCCACTTCTGTCAAAAAATGCTGTACTGTTGAAATCTGAACTTTACAAAACCAGTTCAATGTTGCCAAAACCTTGTTTAGAAAAAAAAAAGCAGAGAGGGTGATGAAAGAAGGGGAATGCGTTCCAACAACATCAAAGCATTCTCTTCTATGTTGTTAAAATATTTTTTTATCTTGAAGCACAAACTTTTTGTGCTGACATATTTCTTTTTGCATGACAGAAATAATTTTGAAAATTGAAAAAAAAAAACCCAAAGCAATAGAAAAGCCCCATGAAACTAAACACTGACCAAAACAGCTTCCTTTGCTACTCTACTGTCTAATTTCATTTCTTTGGAAAATTTTGAAACTTTAGGCTTTGTTCCAAAGTGGAACAAAACACGTTCTGAAATCACAAAATGCTTTATGGAAAAGAACACTAACCCACAGGCAGAGCTATTGTTTGCAAATGCAGGTGGACCTCCAGAGAGAATCAGGAGGCCCCAGACTTCTGCTGCACCAACTAGATAAGCCCACAAGGACCATGAAGAGAATAACTTCATTCATTTCACTGCTTTCTCCATTGTAAGGAAAGAGAGAGGATAGGTTCTTCCCTAAGGACACCCCAGGGCATCACCAACAGAAAGAAAAAAGAAGAGAAAAATTATTTACTGATAAATCCAGATCTGTAGAAGTAAAGGGGGGGAAGGGGGGTAGGGGCAGAGATGATTCTACTAAAATTCATATTAAAAAAAAAAAAACCCCAAACATAAAACAAAACCCCAAAAAAACTCAACCAAAAAAAAGTCAACCAAAAAAACCCAACCAATAAAAAGTCAAATATGAAAAATCACTATGCAATATTCTCTCTGCCCTGTTCCTGCCTGCACATTCTGCAGCCTATTCTGGACACACATACACATAGAGTATTCTCCCATTCTTTATCATTATGGATGGATAAAAAAAGAATTTTTGTTTAGTTTTAAGATATTGTAGTTTTTTGTACACTACTTTCCAGCTGCCCCCACTACCAAGGCCATGGGCCAACTGCATGATTTTTAATTTCCCAGCTGTGCTGACAAAGTATCAGCCAGGACAGCCAGATGATAACTCAGCAACTTCCAGGCAACGGTTTTCCACTTATGATTTGCAAAAGTCTAGAAGCATGTAGGATAGACACAGGGAGCCCATAGAAGGTAAGAAAAGTCAGTCAGTTCATTTGTGCCATGCACATTGAAGAGGTATTTCTATAAAGGATTCAACACTTAAACTCTACAGCACACAGTAGAAAACAAAAGATTTCAGTCTTGAATAAAAAATAGTTTTTTTCAACCTTTCCAGAAGCATTGGGGATGTAAAAGAAGCCTTTCAGGATTTCAGATGTGAAGTAGTAAACAAAAGAAAAGGAACAAAAATGGTGGATGGTGGCATCCTCCAACTGTTACTAGTAAAACACAACTGTTAGTTGTTACTGTTGCCTACTTCAGTTTTATAATAACAAGAGTATTTCTATGAATGTGGATGTTTAACAGCCAGTGGTCTCCTTCCCACTTGCACAACCAAGCCATCAGCGCGGGTGAAACCAGGGTGACATTCAGAAAAAAAGTTACTGTAACTTCTCCTTCGGCATCCCAGCTCAGAAAGAAACACTCATGGCTTTCTAAGAAAAGAAACTTCATGTTACAAAGAGCTCTCCGGGCTATGATGGATGAGCACCAGCCCAAAGCCCTGACTGCCGTCCCGCCGTCAGTTTCCACGCAATCGGAGTGTGTTTGTCCGAGCTCCAGCTGCTGATCATATCTGGCCAGCCCTGAGAACAACATGACTCAAACGCACAGCCTGCCTGAGCTAAAACCGTGTCCAATTATCCAGCGACAGATGGTCCTTCCCGGGCTTCCCTTACCTCGCGCAATTCCAGCCGCTGAGCGACAGCCTCCAGGCACTCCTGCCCCGTGCTCTCCACGGACAGGGTGCACTCGATCACGTTGCTGTCCAGCAGCCGGATCCTGGTCACGAAGCAGTTCTTGCTCAGGACGTTGTAGCGCCGGGTCCGCCGCAGTTTCAGCCCGAAAGGCATGGCTGGGGGCCCGCAGGGTCGCCCTCTCGCCGGGCGCTTCCCACCGCGATCAGCACGCTGCTCGACTCGCCTCCAAGGCTTCTTCGGCTGGCACTACTCCCCTCCAGAAATGGAGGTAGCTGTCCATTCCTGGGGCAAGCTCCAAGGGATTCCTGCAAAACACGTACAAGTAAGGAGACTTAGATGATCACAAAGTTCAGCGGGAAAGCAAAAAAGATTAAGAGTCACATTTAAAATCATAAAATAAACACCTCCACACACAGGATTGCCAGGCGCTTACTGCATATCCCAAATGAACACCTTATACAACAAATCTTCCAAAATACTGTTTTGGCTCTGAATTTAAAGCACGGATTTAATTGCAAAGCCGTTCTTTGAGAGGCTCAGTACAAACAGCAACTCTACAGGGCACTCATCCAGAGGTGCTAACTCTCCCACCATTACCCCCACCACAGGGGTCTATAACATAATCTTCGAGTTTTCATGCCCTCGGGCCAGCTTTGAAAACTACTTAAAAAAGCTAAGGAACAGCAGCATTGAAAAGAGGTGCGATCTTGAAAGAAGAAACGCTGGCTGCAGTCAGCAGGAAATGCAAGCACTCAGCACCTCCAAAAAAATCAAACCTAAAATATGCATGTGAAAAGCAAGAAGCATCCGAGCCATTTCAGAGGAGCCTCCTCTGAGGCAATGCCTCGCATTTTGCTGGCTTCCAGCTCCACAGCAATTCTGCATTTCACCCTTTTAGGTGGAATGAGTAACTGCAGGAACGAGGCTGTCAGAGACCAGGGCAACACCGAGTGGGAGGAAGAGAACACATACTTTAGATATTGTTTCTAACTAGTACTCCTAAAATTTATCAGGGACATATGCAACTGCTGAGCCAAAACACAAAGTCGACAGAAGAACTAGAGACACAGAAATAATGACATTAAAGAAGTTATGATCCTCACCCGTGAGAACCACTTCTTTTAAAGCAAAACAAACCAAAAAAGTTTAGTTAAGAGCAGGTTCAAGCTAAACTAAAACAAAGCATTTGCACTGACATAACCAGCTCTGAAATGCCACTTTCCACGTGCTGAGAGGAATGAAGTGTATAGCAAATTTTATTTGCTACCAGGTCTTCCTGGTTTTGTTTGAATATTCTGGAGTAAAAAATGGAGGAACACTAATGGTGGCATCTAAGAGTCCATTTCTCTTAACCAACAGTACTGCAAATGAAAAACTAGATCCCATTTCCTTACTTCTTCAGAGAAGCAAGAGAAGGCACGGCCAGCAGAGCATGCATCATTTGAATGCACAGCTGAGTGTGACATTTCAAACAGATAGTACATTGCCCACACGTATCCCTTGGCACAGAACTGCATGAATCAGTTATTTTCACTTTTTACTAAATGTAGTTGCTATGGAGATTATTAAAAGCTGCCCAATTGACTACAGTGGTTGTCATTACACTAGAAAAATAACTATCACAGTTTTCATGAAGTGTACTTTCCAAAGCCAGTACAACTTGACATTTATTAGGGAGTTAAACCAACACAAACAAAACAAATCAAAAAAAAACCCACACAAACAGAAAACCACTGGTTAGGTGTGTGACGAGCCTAGTAGTCTACCAGCATCACCAGCAAAAAGCCTAGAGACTGAGAAGGAGCACTGCTACTTGACTGAAATGCAAACAGGCCTATCAAATTAGCTGCTGTGGTTTAATCTCCCATTTTTAGCTTTCATGGGTACAGCCATCATGTATTATTTTCACATAATTGCATGAGAGAGCTGTTATACCCTGCATTGCTGTAGCATCAGAAGCCATCAAAGACATATAAATACATCCTCACAACACTCTGATGAGGCAGGGACATGTTACGCATGACTCACAGAAAAGGAACTGAAACAAACATTCACCAGCTTGTCCAACTCAGGAGAATGGCTGCAGACCTTGTGCTAAACCATGCAGGACAGGTTACTGCTTTAACCCCTGGCCAACTACCTTGCTGACCAACCTATCTGCAACTACTGCCTAAATTTGAGAAGTGGGAAGAATGGAAGGAAATTACAGAGAGGGAAGGGTGTGGAGGACTACATCTTATCAAGAATAGCATTTTTGTTCAGTCTCTGGCTTTGCAGATTATTTTAAATTGGACACATGGAGAGTTTTAGCTAGCCAATTCAATTTCAAAAAAGACTTTTATCTTCCATTACTGTTAGTTGCACACATTTCCTTGCAGAGCATGAGCCATTCTCTGTAGCAATTGTATAGTTAGCAGTAGCCTAAGGATGAAATCAGTGTTAGCTAAAAAAGCCCAAGTTTGGGCCTTGCTGTCCAGGTATGCTGAACACTACAGTTGCAGCTGGACAAGCCATCCCAGAAGGTGTGTGTGCAAACATGCTATTCTGGAATGAACACAGCAGCTCCTGTATACCAGAAATATCAACATGGATTGGACCTTAATTGCTCTAAATTATATCATACACTCAGGTAAACAAGGCCAGTAGCTCCTCCACTTTTCAAAAGTAGTAAAGGAACACGAATTTTCCCTTAATTCTGCTGAGGGCAATCAGCCAGTACCATTTTCTCAAGGTGCAAAGGTACAAATGGGATAATGCATGCACTTTGTGTAATACAGACTGGGTTACTTTTTCATTTAACCTAAATACATATATGGATGCTCAATGACATCTCTCTCACATGAAATGTCGACTTAAACTAGGTTCTAGTTAAAAAATTAATTGGGATGGTAAGGCTGGAAACACTTAAAACCAGCTCAGATAAGCACAGCCTGTAAAAACTATTAATTCCCAAATTAATGCACATCTAAGTTTTCTGTTTACACATATTCTGGATGTCTGACCAACTTCTTACTGGGTTTTCTACTAAGATTACTAAATAAGACCTCAAAGACCAGTCACTTACAGGCACCTAAAGGTAAACTAGGTTCTTCAGTGTTTGCATCATCTTAAAAGCATCAGGAGCATTCCTTTTTACTCATGGTTATTTTATAGATGACTGAAAAAAAAGATGCCATTGAGAGACAGAAATGTTTTGGTCTTCCAAATGAGGGCTTATTCCCTTACAGGATCTCCTTTCCCCATTTAAAGGTTGCCTGGGAGAAGCCATGTACCTAACAAAGTCATCCCAGCTGTGCAGGCATTCACAACACTCCCCTCCTCAAACTCACACTTCCCCTAAAACAAAAGCAAACCAGTGAAACTAATGCAAGACTATAAACACCTTATCAGATAACCATGAACTTGTTCTAATTTTAACAAAGGATTTCTATTAAGAGTATTTCAGGAGTGAAAGAGAGACACAACATCTTTTAAACTGACATTTTCTATTAAGAATTTATTTTTCTGAAGAAAAATTACACTGGGCTCCTTGAAAACTTTGGATACTTTTTCTTTTTGTGTATCAATTGCTCTTTGCAAATTAAGCTCATTCTGAAAAGTATGCTGAATTAAACAAGGTTCTTAGAGCATAAGCCTTGGAATTTAAATATTCTGCTATGTGGAAATTCCTTATGTTTAAAGTACATACTCTCTAGGCCTACAATACACACACAAAGCCTTAAAGTCCTTCAACCATTTCTCAGTAAACAGCTATTAAAAAAAAAAAAAAAAGTATCCTAAATGCAGTTTCATCAGTATGGATACAAAGAGATACAGCATCTTTGTGGATTCTTGGTAAAATTTTATATTCCCTTACTTCATCAGACCAAGAAAAAACTGAACAATGAGCCAGTTCCTTTGCTATCACAGGCATTGGAATCAGACTTTTTATGGTATTTACTTGAAAAAGACATATGGATAAAGTCAATGGCTGTGGAATAGGGAAGATCAAAAGCGGGAAGACAGAATAAAGAATGAAAACAAATTCCAAATTTTAATAAAACTAAATCTTCAATCCATGATCTTATGCCAAGCACAACACAGGTTATCCTAAGAGAGGTACCATTCCCTCACTGTTCAACCATAGAATACTCCAGTTCATATAGCCAAAGGGAGGAGAAAAAAAAAGGCCCAACTCATACAATCAAGAGTATCTTGCAAACACAATGCTGGGGACCAAAAAACATCTTCAAGATGACACAGCTATAATGGTTTAGGGAGGAAAAGGCTAATCCACTAGTGCTACCTATTAGGAACATTAGTAACCACCCTCCTTCACTGGCCAGTCCTGCATGAAGAACTA
Source organism: Notiomystis cincta (assembly GCA_013398075.1). Lineage (NCBI taxonomy): Eukaryota > Metazoa > Chordata > Aves > Passeriformes > Notiomystidae > Notiomystis > Notiomystis cincta. The sequence continues at coordinate 165,294 of VZRX01001992.1, forward strand.
GGTCAGGTTCACACTGTGATATGCAGCAATCAGAATTGCTTCTGATTTTTAAGAAAAATTTTGTTAGTTTCTGCATAGAATAGAAACTCTCCCTGTGGATTTAAATTACCTGATGTAGATACAAAATTGTGTTTTTCCAAAACAGTAATTTTCTTGGTTGGTTTTTTGTTCTTGTTGTTGGGGTTTTTGTTGTTGTTGTTGGTTGTTTTTTTTAATGAGGCACTACAGCGAAACCAGGTCAAACCACTACTACACAAAAAGCAAATGAATGAATATTTTACACATTTTCCAAACCTAACACCAAAAGAAGCCGGAAAGATAAAAAATTCATCCTTAGCTCTCCAAAAGTCAGCTAAGGCTGGCCAGACTTTTCTGTGTTAGTAGTTTTAAAAGACAGACTGAAGGGATCAAGGAAGCCAAGCTCTTGGATGTTCCATAAGGAAGAGGCCACGCTGCAGAAGCTGCTTTGTGAGGTGAAGGGCACTGCTCCAGTCACTGGGAATTCTCCCACTCTTTTAAATTTATTTGAAGGAGTGAAGAAAAGCTTATAAATAAGGCAAATATAACTCTCAGGACACTTCCAAGTACGTGACTCTCTCCTCTGTTACAGGCAACAGGTACACACTGTACTACATTCAAAGGAGCATAAAAAAAAAGAATAAATAGCATCTGATACGAAATGCACTTAAAGCAGAACGCTTTCCTTCACTTCATTTGCTTTTGTACGTAATTTCTGAAACTCCAGGAAGAAAGCAATTATGTCAAACTGCAGCCTGTATTTACCAACAGTGCCTGGCAGCCCTCCAGCATTCCTGGCACTGCAGGAGCAGCAGCACACCTAACAGAAGTATGTAACCCTGGGCTGGGCCGAGACCGCAGCATGGGGTGGCAGCTGCGAGTGGTGCGCTGGCCTGCAGTTTCAGGGAAGAGTAAAAATAACAGTGCATGGGAGATGAGGTCTGACACAATCCATCTCCATCTAGCTGAGTTGTGTCTAGAGGAGATCTCCCCCTGTGAAACAGCTTTCTCCCCCTTGAGCGCTCTCATGGGGGAGTTTCATGCAGGCAGAGCACAGCAAGGAACATTTCTGTGCCTAATGAGGGGTCTGTATCTGACACAGTTATGGGTGGAAGTCCCATAAAAACTCTCAGGAGTCAAAGTCATCTCTGGACAGATGACAGGGGGTTTTAACCCTTATGTAATAAGAAGTCTTCTGCTGTAAGGCCACTGTCTTCAAATACTTGTTTATAGAGTCCCTGGCAAGATACAGGCCTCATCCTCAGGCATTTAAATCTCCTTAAAAATTCTTCCAGGCAGGAATTTAAATATTCCCCTAATCCAAACAGTAATAAAACTATTAACACTCTCACCTCTTCATTCTGGAAAAGGAGTCAAACTACATTTTTGCAATTATTACAATATTCTACACAGAACTTTTGGAGTCTCTAAGCATCTAGAGATCCATACCTGTGTGCAGGAACAGATGGCAAGGCTTCTCTAGGACACTGAACCCAGAAGACAACTGCTACTGTTACTACTGCTGTGAGTCATCAGACAACAATACGCAGCGGCCAAAGATCCATAAACCATCTCAGTTAGCACTTCTGCTTTCCCAATCCAGTCACAGCTTTCCCTTTCCAGGAAAACTTGCAGTCTCCATCAGATCCACCTCTGCTGTAAGAGATCTTTTTGGATCGAAGTTGTGCGTTTTCGCTGTATCCAACTCGGGTCAGCTTCTGGTTTCAATAGTCCAAATAAAACAGCTAGAGAGGTTTAATTAAAGTCAAATTAACAACTTCAATTCAAACCAGTTAGAATTCTGCCCTTTCGTGGCAGTACCCAAGAGAGTACATACTCAGTAATTCTGAAGCACACAGAGATTAGTACATGCACTACTTGTTATTCCCTCCTTGTCTCCCCTGCTGAAGTACCACACTTTTTGTGGAAACACACCTTTTTGTACATCTACAGAACTATGCAGTTTTGTGGGTACAAATCTGTCAGGCAGCACCTAAGTCCTCTTCTGTGTCAAGGTCCAGAGGCACCAAGTATTTCTAAAGCTTCTAGTAAGTCTAGTAAGACCAACAAAGTTTTTATCCCAGAAAAGATGTGAACTTCCAAACTGCAAATTAGCAGAACACCTTATTCATTACTCCCTTAATTAGCACTCCAGAATACCCACAGCAATTCTTTCTAAGGCAACTACTGATGGAGGACTCTTTTGAGGCAGTCTAAGCATAAGTTAGGAGCATCATCTGCACAAAGTGACGTGCCTACATGACACTAGGATTGCCATTTTGATCAGTTCTAATCCAAATAACATCAGTAACTCAGGTGGAGCTACCACTCCCCTTGTAGAACTTTGTGTTCTAAAGTTAAAAAATAAAACAAAAAACAACCTATCAAATCAAAATGCCAAACTCCAGTACTTTTCCCTTCCAAATAGGAAATGCTGCTTGTCCATACCAGGTGTCTGCAGCAGCTCCACCTCTCTGTCATAGGCAGGGTTTAGGTCTGCAGGGTACAGCAGTTAACCATTTACAACCCTCTCACACCTCAGCTATGTTATTGCAAGACCTCAAATCAGACACAGCCAAGAGTGCCTGGATGGCACCTGTCCAAGGATGCAGTTTTGTACCTCAGGCAATCTCATTTAAGAGCTCACTTCTGCCAGGAATGGAGAGAGGTCCTGATCTCTTCCCTCTGCCTTAATTCCAGAGCACATTACAACTCGTCTTATGCCAGCTCTGAAAATCTGCTGGAACCTCCTCTTGGTTTAGCCACTTCACCTCCCTAACTTAGTAAGAGAATATGATCCTTTTCAGCTTGGTTAGCAAGTTTAGATAGCTCACAGCAGGGCCCAGAGTAAGGAACTCACCTGGCAGAGGAAAGAAAAGAACCACACAGCTCAAGAAGGAAAAATAAGAGCAATTCTGCCTTAATTGACAGCAGTTGGTCAGGTCAGGAGTGCAGTTTGTGAAATCACAGCCCAAGGAAGGCTCTTGCTCTCAGCAAGAAAAGGAGCTCCCCAGAACACATCTCAATTACTCCTGTATTACAAAGCTATGTTGGAATAAAAACTGCTTTATCTGAAATAGACAGCTGATTTCAAATTGCACTGTTTTTTGTTGCCCTCCTCCAAAATAAAGCATTCTGTAATTGAATGTGTACAAGGGGATTTAATATTGCACATATGTGTTATGTTTTCTGCATGGGACAAGACATTTAGAAGAGGAGAAGCAAGACCAAGACCAGCATTCTGGTATTTTGGCACATCTTTCTTTTAGACCTGGTACAACATCTGGTCTCTAAGCACCACCCTTCAGAAAATGCACAAGGTTCTGCAGCCTAAATTTTCCCTAAACACTTCCTAACAGTCAAAGATCAGGAAAGGCTAACCATTATTGTAAGAGTCAACGATTTAAAATCCATTATAATCAAGTGGCTTTAAAATGTCTGAGAATATTTCAGGATTCTTCCCCTTTTGTCCCTATTTTACTCCTACTGGCTACAATCAGTAGCAACATAGTATTGGTGCCATTTACTTTTCCTTGTAGTTAGTTAGCTTTCTGAAGGTTTTGAACTCCTTCAGACTTGCTGGAGCTACAGTGATTTTTAAGAGGTTACATTTCCTGCTAAATGTGATTGATGGGCATGCAAAAACACTATAAAAACAATGAATGATATGCTTGGTAAAAACCACAGAAAAACTTCTTACAGCATGTTTCATTATTCTCTCATGTTACAAAGAAAGACATGAGTAAAACTAAGAAGTTTTAAACACAGGATAACATGAAGAGCAGAATCAATAGCTCCAACAGATCCAAGCATCAGATAGGAGGTAAAATTATATACCCCAGAGCATTCTCACTAGTTAAACATCCACTAGCACAAACCAGTGCCAGTTGGTGTATAGTTTTAAATAATGCAATAAAAACTTTATTAAAAAGAAAGACACAAAAGTTCAAACACCACCTATCCTGCTTTAATGAAAATATATCTATCCTCAAGAGGCTGCAGTTTCACTTCTGTTTTGTCATTTTGCAATGGAGCAGTTACAAGAGAGCACTTGGAGATTAGGAAGCAAAGAGCCACACTGCTTGTGAGAATGAAAGATCTGCCTGCAGCTCATTACATGGCTCTGGTGTCAGATGGAGACTGGAAGCTGCCTGCCTGGACTCACACGATGCTGCTCTCACCTGAGATCCTGCTGGGAAGGTGTGTTACTGCAGCAAAATATGGTCCTATGCACTAAATGGAGGTTTGATATTTCTGCTCCTGCTTTTCTTCTATTTTAAAATGGTTTATACAAGTGAGTTTCTACAATTTCTACTTAGTGGTAATGCTTGTGTACCTTCTGATCTTCTTCACTTCCTTTAATATATATATATATTTATTTGGAAGATTGTAAAGCCTTTCAAATAAACAGAAAACTGAGGTTATAACTACAGATTCCCAAAATGTATCACATTACCTCCAACTCTTGCAAAAGTCAAAAAGGTATTTGTTTCACATAAGGAGGTTGCAACACATGTGGATTCCTTGGCCCACCAGAAAAGAAAATGTTTTCTTAATATGTACAACTGGGGGAGAGGGGAAGGACCAACAAGAAGCACTGAATTTCCAACTTATCAAATGTAAGTAATGTGGTGGCCACTCTAAACTGCCAACCTGCCCTTTTCCTTACAGGAACAAAATCCAGTCCTGCTCCCACTGATGTCACCACCTGCTCCCACAAGAGTGGCACCAAGTGAAGCAAGACCCATGCCTGCAGACGTACTGTAAGAATAAAACTTTGTTCAGTTTCTTGAAGTTTAGAACAATGCTCTACTCTCCTGGAGAGGCTCAATTAGCCTCACTCATGTATTAGGTAATGAACAGAGATAATGCAATGGAGGAAAAGTGGCTGCACGTAAGCAATGAGAGCCAAGCTCTCAGTGATAGGGTGAAGAAAAAAGAGGGGAGGGGAAGAAAAGAAAAATAAAGTTAAAAAAGCATGCACACTGTCAATCCCAAACCACAACCAGGCACATTTAGTTACACAAGTAGATACTTCATACAAGATCATAACATGAACTTTTGAACTTGCATTGAAAAAAAGCCTCTCCACCACTTAATGCATTAAAACATCAATGCTACAAAATGCTGAAAAAATTCCTTCAAGTTGTATCAAAGGAGGATTATATTATGGGCACATGCATGAAGAAAGCAAATCTGTTATCTTTACTGAATATAGGCCTTGATGTAAATCACACAGCCACAGACTGTGAATAACTGCATTTGTTTCGACAGCAAAACACCTCATCTGAAATACAGAATAGCTGCCGGAAATGAGCTAATGGTACTTTCTTTCTGTATTAAAGGATTATTTTCCAGTGCCCACTGTGTGGGCTTAAACACTAGACTGAAACAGTCAAAATACTTAGAAGTAAGATTTATGGCTAAAAAGGGGGAGGCTAGGGGGGAACCTCCTTTGAAGTGACTGACTTCTTTGACCGGTGTCTCAGAATTACAAGGCTACAAAAGAACCCCTCTCTGTGAGCAGCCCCCTGCATTCTTCCTTCATCTCTGTGGCAGATCATATTGATAAACAAGATTTGAAAGATGTGAAAACAATTACCTGGGTATCACAGTGTTGGATAGCACATAGTAACTGAGATATTATGAACAACAAATGTCTTTTTATTTTCTAATAGTTTTTAGCAGAAAAACTCTCATACCTCAAACACTACTTCAGCCATCAACATGAATCCTTCAGCATTACTATGTTTTACAAAAGGTTTCAAATGAACTTGAGAGAAAAATCAAGTTTACTTCCATAGTATTCAAAAAACTGTTGCTAATTACATTGATAGAGGAAGAAATTGTACCAACTGTAACCTCATACTCTTTCATTGTACAAAAGTATAATTTTTCTTTTTTAGTTGCAGCAGTGCTATAGTAGATTGGTTTAGATTGGCTGCTTATTTCCTCTAACATATTATTTGTCATTAATTCTACTCAAGAGAACAGCTTTGTGCTGAAGGCTAGTAAAACTGTATTAGTTTTGGAGTATAAAATACATGCTGCAGCTTTATACACAAAACCACTATAATAAATTCTAAAATCCATGGCATGCCATTCTTTGTTCACTCTTCCAAACAGTACTTTGATAATCACTTTACAACCTTTCACCATAAGTCTGCACAAAATACTCACCCTTTAACATATGGTGATAGCTTTATTTGGAATCTTATCTGAGGTTATCAGCTTTTAATGAGATTACAGCCTGATTCTTGTTAACTGCCCCTGTTAGAGAAGGTAGTTGCTTTGTAGCACTTTAGAATGAAAAGTTGCTTCGTAGAAAATTTTACTTTGTCAGGAGCTGAAAAGAAATTCTTCTTTAAAATAAGCCATTTATATTTTTTGCTCAGAATAATCAATTTTTATGTTAATATTTTAGCATATGATTGGAGCAATAAAGGTCAAAACTGTCTTGTAAGCTTGTGACCCTCTGTAACTCCTGCAGTAGACTTTGTATATTAAAATGAAGACTTCATACATTAAAATAGAAAGAGACAAAACCCATCAAAACAGAACATTAACATTTTCTTGCTTTGCTGTTCTTCACAAGCAATTCAGCTTTGAAACACAGGAGTTAGTCTGACTTTTAGTTCTCAAATGAGAAGCAGCAGGATTACTCTAAATTTAACTTGCACAATTTATTAAAATAGCCTAGGTCTAAGCACAACTTGCACAAAATCAAAACACCTTCTATACAACCACAAGTAGGTGTATTTATTGTATGTTCATATCAAAGTGGCACAAATAGGCCTTTGATCCACTGGATCCACTGCAGTGGCCATTGAAGTTCTGCTGAATGCAGGGAAAGGAAAAATACTATATATAGGTTATTTAAGTTTATTTTCTTCTAAGTACAAAACCTAAACACCGAAAGAGAAGAAGGTGAAGTAAAATAAATAATAATTAAACAGTCTCTCTGTATGTACCATGTTATCTTGTTTGTTATCACATAACTGGTCTTGCAGAAGCCTAAGGTGATGAGGTATCCCTAAGACACTCAGTTTAACTGCAACACAGAGAGAAGCAATAGGAGAAACAAGGAACAAAAAATAAAAAGTGGAGAAAGCCTGTATGGTGCAGCCCTCCCTGTAATCCTGTCTCTGGTTAGCAAGTTGGAAGCATTTCATTTCTCTGACTTGAAGCCTGATATTCACATTCCTCTGTGGCTTAATGTGGACATGGACTACAGATTGCACTCATGTCTTAAAGGAGCTAAATGATTTAGCACACCAAACCCATAAACTGCAAGAGGGATAGCAAGAAATCTTCTATTTCCATCTACTTTGAAGAAAAAGGAAAGTAAATTTCATAATCCCCAGTTCTGCTGATGGGCAATGCTGCGTGGATGTAGTGATTGCCTTAACCAAAAGTAAGTGAAATCTGCCCTTGGCAGTTGTGAAGACATTCAAGCCTCCTGAAGTGCTGTTAAGTGTGGCCACCACTCCTGGGAAATCAATCAACCTGTACCAATACAGTGTGGGAGTGAGACATGTCTCCAACTTCAGCCTTTCTAGAGCCAGTGCAGAATGGCTGAGCAGAAATGCAACAGCAAAGATATGACAACAATGTGCATTTTATTCAACAATTTACCACAAAGACAAGCCCGTGCCAATACAAATTCTTATAATCATGGAATTGCAAGTTGCTGTATGTGATGAAAAAAAATGGAGCAGACCAAGCCATGCCTGATGATGTCTCACAGCAACATCTACTGCACACAAGACACCAGCATCAGTGGGGAGGGAAAGGGAAGTGGCCACAGCACTCTAATTCCACCCAAGCTATTTATTTATTGCTGCTAAAGTTCAGTGCTCACATTTGCAGATGCAAAGCTCTGGGACAAACTTGCCAAGAATTAATCAGTCTGCCTTTTTTATGAAATGATTAGCTGTGCTTTTGAAAGAGTTACTAAGGACCAAAGGGTCACAGGGTAATTATTTACAGAACTGATGCCAGGGATGAAGTGACAGATAAAGCCATTACAAAGACCACATAGAGTAAGGAATGGGAAATTCCTGCAATTTATTGTCTATCACTGTGAAGTGTGATTCAGAGATAGCACCAGCTCTGCTCTTGCCTCTTTATGGTGATAGACTGTAATAACTCAACACCTTTAATTCTCCATTTCCAACTTCATACTGGATCTATTGAAGAAGGTAAAAAAAGATGAAATCAAGCCCATCACACAGTAGACAGACATCATGAAGAGGTGATGTTGCCTTGCTTTGGTTTGGAAGGTAACCAGCCCAATTGTGCCAGAATTGAAGTGCTCCCTTTCAGCTAAATAAAAGCTGTGGTTGCAGCACAAACCACTGCCCTGCACTTCAGCATAAGGAGGGTTTACAACCTGCTCTTGTGGGAGGGTGATTGGAGGCAGCACAGTTCAGCCACGACACTCTAAGAGGGAATGGGATCACTGGAAAAGAGTTTTAAGAATCCTCGTGAAAGACAGAACAGCTCATATCTTCCTCAGCCACTCCCCCCACTGCAGAATACAGGACACTCAGTCCAGAAGCATTTTCAGTGCCTAAATATAACACAGGCATTCACAAAGCATAAATAGGAGAATCCTTCTGAAGGGCTGTCTTCAAAACAACCTCCATTTTTCAGCAGGGCTAGAGTTCAAAGCCATATACTGGCACATCAAAGTCCGGATATCCTCCTAAGAAAAATGAATTTATTATTATTATACCTGGCTATTTTTATAAAGTTTCTAGAAACAAGAAACATGAAATGTGCTTAATGAATACTCGTACACCTTTATGTTTCTCTTCGGTCACAAGCCAAGAAGATTTGATGGAATATGATCATATCCTTATGGGATTTCATAACATCAGTTTTCATTGGCAACCATTGATTACATACCCCAAATGAATTTTTTCAGTCTTTTTCCTAAGCTTTGATATATAGACTTGTCAAAGTAAAAAACAGCTGATCCTTAATATTATAGTTCATGCCAAAAATAATATGAACCTATTAGAATCACAAAGTCTAGAATTCAATTAGAAAATGAATGCTGCAAAATATCCAAACATAAATGATTATATCAAGAAAGAGTAAGCAAAAACAGTGTAGTTTTGAAGAAAAGCTAACCTGCTACTCATGATGGATAAATTTCAAAATCCTTTGTTTCTATGTCTAAACACTCCAGTAAACCAAACATTTTAACTGGAGGCAGGATGTATGCACTGGCAGATATATGTCTCCTGACAGTGACAGGGGCAGAACAAAATCTACTACCATGCTTTCACAATGGAAATTCAAAAAAATAAACTAGTAGGGCCAAAAGACCAAGTTCACATTGCTGGAACCTTCTTCAGGTCACTGGGATAAATAAGTAAGACTCAAAAAGCACCCCCTTGCAACTATGATGTATGAAAGTACTCAGCCTGATTCTAGGAAAACAACCCAGATACTATTTATTTAGTTAGCTTTAAGTTAGAGCAAGAATTTAACATGCAGAGAGGGGAAAAACATCAATTTGGCATAAAGTGGAGAGAGAGGAGGGAGAAAAAGAAAAAAGATTGGCAAAGATAAGCAAAGAGCATAGAGAAAACATTTTTTTCAATGCAGATAGAAAAGGGAAAAATCTTTCCAGCTGTTGGCTAATTTGCACAAGTTTTAAAAGTGTTCTGAAGAAGTAAAACAGTGGGTAGCATGAATTTCTTGTAACAAACATAATTTAGAAGACCATTCTTCTAAACACCTTTGCCTATTCAGACCATTTTTTCCCACCGCAAAGTTGATAATTTTTTTGGTTGTTTTTTTTTGCAGAGAGACAGTAAAAAGCAACTCTAACTCATTAAAGTTGTGTTCTGAACACACAAAAATGCACAAAAGTCTCAGTCTCATATTACTGATCAAAAAGAAATCCAGAAACCACCTCAATCCTACTTTGTTTTAGCTCCTTCAGTAGAGAGGTCCAACATAACTACTCACCACCCATTCTCAAGCGTCAGGCTCATCCTTTTATGTGAGTTATTACCCAGACAACAGATGAGAGCAATTACACCATTCCATGAAAGTAAGTTCACATTTGCATATTGCTATCATCTTGCACCTCACAGATGTGAAAATTATACATTTTTCTCATCTTTAAACAAATATTACAGCAGTGTCATGAAGTTAGAAAGATGAATTATCCCATTCTGGAATCAAGCCTACCTGCAACCCTAGACATCAAATAGCCTCCCAGTTTCTCATCTTGCTTTTCCTTGGAACAGTCTTTGTGCATCTTAAGGGGTTCTAGAAAGCAAAATTAACTAATTTTATAGACAAGTAATCATGTACTACATAATTTTCTTCCTACTACAGCTACCTGTGGAATCTTAAGAAACTGAAAGTAAGACAAGTTTATTTAGGATCCTGAGAAAACGGAGATATTGAAGCAAGAAGACCTAAATTAAATAGTGGTCCACGCAGCTGAGGAGGTTTCAACACCTTCTTTCAGCTGGAGAAAGAAGACAGGAATTATATAAAAGCCATCAAGTGGCATAAAAATTACATGCCTTAGCTGTATCCCATATATAGTTAGCTTCCCTTCACGGAGTGGTACCCTGAATACTCCACAATCAAAACAGAGGAAGAGTCTGGCTATAGACATCAGTAAAAACATGCTCTTGAAAGTATTGTTTTCCTTCTACAGAACCAAGAGTGAAATACCCCATATAACATTTTACTCTCCTGTAAATGACGAACACAACATGCAGACTTCCGGTAGTGGAACATATTTTGCTTTTCCATGTGCAATTTAAACTGCCAAGTTTAAACAGAGAAAAATATTATATGTATCCATGGATATCTAATTTTAGAAAGACAAACAATTCTCCTGCTCCAGCACCAGGGGGAAAAATGGCAAGAAAGAAATGGTTATTACGTGTCTTACAGAAAGGAGCTAAGACAATACGTGACGTGCGCAGAACGTAGTAAGGACTGGGCTGGGCAAGCACCCATGAGGAAAACAAAGCTTTTGTGGGCACTGCATCTGAAATGGACAGGCTATTGTTAAAGCCATCACATCTTACTGCCAGCCTGATAAGTTAATTTTTCTCCAGCAGAACAGCTCTGCCTTTAGGTTGATGCCTTTAGGGCCTTTGTGGCCATTGTCAAGCCCCACATCATGTTAGCAAGCACAGAGACCAGCATTATGATGATCCCATAAAAGCAACTGTAACGTCTGCTTGCAATTTATACACTTTATTTTCCAAAGTCACTGTGGTTTTGGCTTAGAGAATTTGGCCAGAAGTCTTCAGAAACTCAACTGGGCAATTTTTCTTTCTATAATCAGAAGTAGATACAGCAGTAGAAGCAGCAGTCTCCAAGATAAAACTCACTAGGTCTCCACTACCAGAAAAAGGTTTTCCTCAAAATTACAAATTGTCTAATTAGCAACTGAGTTAGTTAGCTAATTTTAATTATGAACAAGCACTGTAATTCAGATACACCTTCATGTTTTATTATGCAATTTATAAAAGACTCTCATTCTTTAAATACACTGTTAACTAGGATCCATTAAAACAAGTATTGATATCTCACCTTCAGAATTGAAACCTGCCTTGCATTTCTGATTTTTTTTTGTCCACAATCAGTGGACAGAAGTTTACCGCTCCTCAAGGCATGCTGAATCCTATTTAAACTTTCCTGGTCATCTGAGCTTAAAAATTACATTTGTTTTCTTTCCCCAGGTCTTGCTCATATAAACTCCCCACAGGATTGCACCAATCAGAAATCAAATTTACAATCTGGGGATGATCCTAAATGCTTGGTTTTGTGTGTAAACGATATCATTAACAAAAGGCAAAACAAAACTATCCCTGAGGACAGAGAAAGAAAAAAATAATTGAATTATCATGATGTCAAAAGTATGACAGGGCTTGTGACTTTCTAAAGATGAGAACAAAAAATTCATTGTTCAAACTGAGACATTGATAATGCTAAATCCTAAGAAATGTATCTCCCTAGCTTAAATTCAATAAAATATTGTCCAGAAATGTACCTCCTGTTTAATCCAATTTGCAATTCAATTATCTTAGTTAAAAAAAAAACAAACATAAAAATACACATAACTAAAATTAACCTTATTGTTCATTAATACTAAAATTTACGTAGATGGTCTAAGGACAAAGCAACCACCCAAGGCCAACCAAAAAAAAAAAAAAAAAAAACCCAACAAAAAGGCCAGGAAAAAAAAGTAGCAACACATTTTTTAAAGGGCAGTTTTGAAATTTACTATAAATTCTACAATAGCCACTGAACAATTACAGTTACAAATTTAGCTCGCCAAATTACAATAGCATTGCATTAATCCAGCAAGTTATGCTGGATCCCATGCAGGGCACTTAGCACCCCCATCTCAAAGTCCTACTTAGTCCTTTTAAAATACAGACTGACTGATCTCCCTCCTTTACCTCTCTCTGTGGTTCTTTGTTAGTGCCTGACTCAATTTTCTGTTTCCATATTTTTATCACACATGACAACACTGGGATATTTTGACTACTTACAAGGTTCAAAATTTTTTTTAATTAAAATAGCCAAAATAATCCAAATAATAATCAAGAGAAAACAGTGATATACGACACACTTCCCTCTTTTAAAACCTTGTTTTTTATCCCAAATTTTATCTGCTGGAAGTTTACCCGCCAGACTTCCTCCCCCTACTCCAGCCACTCAGGCACTGCCTAGAGGCTGACTCTCTCTCACAAGCAGCCAGCCAGGAATTCCCTAATTTCCGACCTGAGCAGTGACCCATGCTGAGCCAGAGGTGCCCTGACAACCAGGTAGTCCTTGCTTCCCACCCCCTGTGCTGAGCAAACCTTGACACAAATTCTTCTCTTCAAACAATATGACTTGAAAACAAACTGAACAAAAGTTCCTAAAAATCCCCATAATGAGGAGTTGAAACTTGTCCATGGATGCACACACAGACAGAAGATACCTAAAGCAGATATAAGGTTGCATAGGAAGCCAGAACCCTGTTCATGTGTTCAGGACCTGACAGAGTGGTTTGAAACACGATACAGTCCCTTTGATACAGCTCACGAGTTTAAAAGTGGAGGGGCCGTATCCTATTAAAAATAACAGGAAATTGGCCACAGCAATAAATCTAAAGCTTTGGCTGCTGCAATTTCTTATCTTCCATGAGCAGCTGGTGGTGTGCAAAAAACCGTGCAACTTTTCCTTCTTAGAAAAAGAAAACAAACAAACAATTAAAAAATCACTCCAAAACTGTAGCTTCCACTTGGTGATAGCTTGCATCAGTCAGTTGACAGCCCTGGGAGACCTAGATGCCAAAGATCTTCTCCTGTCACACCAGGATATTGATGGTTTACTGCTGCCTCCAGCCAAAACTACGTCACTGAGAAAGTGAAGATGGTGCTCTAGGGTTGACAAGTCCCAAGGAACCTCATCAGAGGCTTTGGCACTCCTGACAGGACTCTTCTCATACAATTTCTGCCTCCAAGTGATCTCTCCATCCCTCTGATAGCATTTTTCTCTTTACCTACTGAAACAAATTAAGATCCAAGGTGACAGCAGCTGCTTCTAATGGTTTACCAACAATTAAAAGGGACTGCACCAGGCAGTGTTATCTCTGCAATTCCCACTAGTGGAGAAGCAGCTTCTGCTGGGCTGGAAAAAAATTAAAAAAAGGATGAGGGGGCAGGGAAGAGGTGGCCAAGGCTCTTCCTCGAATGGAATAAAAATACTTGCGTCAGAGGATTTCATTCAACTGTTAGAGACTGCACGGAGCTTTTTGCCAGCATAGCTGTGTCTGCTGTGGGTATGACTTGTTTTCCCACTCAAAAGGAAGAGCTTTGCCAACAAAACTTTAAAGACTAAGACCAACAACGTGGGTGTGGGGTTTGGTGTGTTGTCAGTACACATGAGTGAAGTTAACTATGGTCCAGTTTCCTGCCAATCTAATCCACACATCGTGTAGTGCCAGTATTTTCTTTGTTTCTTACTCTGATTAGGTCCTGCAAGCATTTCTGGAGCAGACTTTCCAGACAGGCAGTCCTCCTCTGAAGCAATTTTTTTTTTTAATCCCAGTGTAAGACTCCAAATGTGGGAAAAACTTAAGAGCCAAGTGGTTCAATACAAAGGGCAGATGTCTAAGAGCTAAAAGCACATCTAAAACGTATATTTTGCCTACATTTAGACAGCCACAACATGCTAGTTGTATGAGATACAATGGAAATATGAAACCACTGCATCTACTAAAAAACCCCCAATCATCAACAACAACAACATTCTTCCAGCCCTAGAGACTTAAAAACCAGAAGATGAACCTCCTTGCATTAGGACTAATTATAGCAGAATAGTTACAACATGCTTGGAGATCACCTCACCTGTGAGTCTGTGCCAAAACAGGGCTCAGTTGCCTCCTGCTACTCTGGAGGAAGATGGGAGGGAAGTAAGTTCCATTTTGGATACTGCAGGACCCCAAGAACTACCTCCCTTTGAAAAAAAAATGGATATAAGAAAACAGATTGAAAAAACTTCCCCTCCCTTGCATACACTAATTCTTTAAAGCTGTTTCTTTGGAAAAGAAACTTCTGTAAAGCTTTCCTTCTGCAAAAGCTGTGCTAGATCTGGCCCGCTATGTGCACCTTCCACCTTCTCATCTCAGTCATCTGATTTTGAATCTCAACCAGCTCCTCATCCCAAGCATGAAGAAGACTCTGCATATTTTTCAGCAGCCTCCAAGCACAAAAGGTTGTGAGCCAAAAAGTTCCATTCCTTGACAATAATCCTTGATAGTCTCTTCTCCAGCACCAAAAAGCCTAATACAGAAGTCCACAGAGTGCGTGGTGTTTCCACTGGCAAGAAAACTAATATTGGCAAAGGAATTATTAGGCCACCAAAATTACTTTCCACTAGCATATTAGAAGGGAGAGTTAGGGATATGGAACTTCTTCATGCTTGAGGGCTAACTCTCACCAAAACTAACCCATCTGTCATACATTGTTTTATGTCTGCTTTGATTTTTTTTTTTTGTTGCAAAAAAAGAGAATGCACATCAGAAATGTTACGGACCACCAGATTTGTTTCATATATTATCAAAGCTAAACATTCAAGCATTTTATGGAGATTAAGAGATTAGAGTCCGAGAGTTTTTATTCTTCTGTGTGCAAGGCTCTCTCTTTCAATCAAATTAAAAAGTGAAGTTCAAGGTATGTTGTTAATTCCTGAGGGGAAATGATACATAACCCACATGCACAAAGAAGTTGGCTTGCAAGCGGTTGTTTTTACAGCACAGAATCTGTTTCAATCTATGTTTGTTCAACAAGATGCAAGTCTAACAATGGTAATTTACTAAAAGCTTGTGCACTAAGTATGTACAATACCAGAAACAATGGTCATAACTCCTTCCAAAGATACAAAAGCATCTACAAAACTATCAAAACATAAGCACTGCCCTGGATTAGTTGTTTCAAAACTCCACATTCCAAACAGCTTCATCATTTCAATAATCCATCTATAAACATTTAACTAATTTTGGACTACTGTTTTGCATTCCAGCAACGAGTTACTGCCAGTCAGTCCAACACAAAATTTCACTATTTGTATATTTTCACTAATTTTTTTTTAAATCCATAGTATCATTACTGTTTGCTCAGACAACTTTTGCAACAGTAAGTCGTGGCTTAAGTATCGTACTAGAAACACCAATCGTTCAAATAGCTATTTACTATTAAGCTCCTCAATCTATATTTAAGCACTTGAATAACCAGCTGCTTGTACAACTAATGGCCAGAGACCACACAGCTGCAGGAGGTGAGGTGGCACTCTGCCTCTCCAACAAGCCTGTTTGTCAGTGCTCAGGCCCAACCTGTATCCTGCAGTGTTACAACCATAATCACATTTTGAAATGATTCATTATTTACAATGTTGTTTGAGGCTTACTAGATGATATTCTGTTCACCCTGAGAACCCAATAGAGCTAAATGAATCTTTGTGATGAACAACAACCTATTGCATCAGATGGTCAAAGCTTCTTCAGTCCCTACCCTGTGTTCTCCCAACACCTGCATTTTACAGAATGTATCTCACCACGATTTGTGCCTGCTCAGTGTCTGCACCAGAAGACTGAACCTTTCTTTATCATGCTGAACATGTGGACCGTAAAAACATTTTGGTTCAACATTTGCATTTTGCTCCCGGACACAGTTTTATGTCAAGATAGCACAGAAAGTTCTAAATGGGCAGGTCACTTCATTAGAAAAGAATCAACCAGAAAACAACCAGGTGCAGCAATTCCCCTCGAGCCTTAGAAAACAATTAACAACAACGTTTACACAGTGCATTAAAAACGTTAGAAATACTTGCTTGGCAACAACAAACAATGCACAAACCTGTTCCTGAGGACAACTGGGGAGTGGGTTGCAGACAGTTATTTGTAAGGTCTGTAAACTATGGGTGTTTACAGTGCACTTCTTACTACCTTCAAAAATAAAGTGTTTCACATTTCAGACACATTTGGTCTTAATTAACTGCGGCAATCAGTTAACCATCATTCAATCACACATACTTGGAGGGTGACTCACCAGATGTCAGGTGTTTAACTTAGATGTTCCCCAAGTAACACCTAGCTGCTGACAATTTCTTCTCTCATTCAGAAATGATCACAGTAGTGGGAAACTTGCATCAGAGGATTAATATCGTTAGTTATCATGGTTAGGATTAATACCATTAGGAGAGATATGCAATGCCATAACCACTCTGAAACTTGTAACAGCCACGAGATAAGCTGCAAGTTGTCTCTGTAAAGAAAGTCATTAAGGGAATGGAATTTCCAAGATTCTCTGAAAATCGCTTTTTTCTGATAGTGTTCTACTTCTCAGTTCTTCAGCCACTACAATGCAGGCACCATCATTATTTTATTTTTTAAAGAAATATAAATTCAATGGTGCTACCTATTTAAAGTAGACCTGGCATTTTAATTTAGCACATCTCAAAACAGTGCCAAGTCATACACCTCATTGTTTTTCCCTTACTGGCAGGTATCAATGTATTCAGCACTCATAGAGCATCTGGTTAGCAAGATGTGTCAGCCTTCAGGTTTTGGAATTCCTTTCAGTGTTTCTCTAAAAGACAATTGTTTTGATCCCCAAGTTGGTCCAGATGGTATCTCAGAATTGTCCAACTCCTCCTTTCAAGATAGCTGCCACTATTGTTCCAGAGGGGCAAGCAAACAGGCTTTTCAAAGCAAGCCATCACTACTGGAGATGGTCTATCTAAGGAAGTTCACAACATCTAAATTCTCTGATAAGCGCTGACAGGAGAGTTTCTGTAAGTCAAAACTATTTCTCTAGTGTGTCAGACTAGAGCTTTGAAGTCTCATGCAGCTGCTGGGCTGGTAGCACCAGGTGACAGATTTCCACAGAACTCTCCGAGTGCTGATCCTAAAACTGCAGCGAACACCCTGTAGGGTTGGCTTGGATCTGAGAGCCTGATCCCACAGCTAGTGGAACGTTAGAACCTGCATGAAAAATCAACACTTGTCAGCAACACAAGGAGGCAAGAAGAGCAATTCCCATTAGAAGAGGAGATTCTGATTACTAAAGCAGCTTGCACACTGCTTCATGTGCCCAGTAGATCTCTGAGAGCCACAGAATCATTAAGGTGGGAAGAGACCTCCAAGATCACCAAATACAATCTTGGTCTGAACACTACCACGTCAACTAAGTAAGTGCCATGCCAAGATGTGTTCCACTTCCAGGGATGGTGACTCCACCACCTCCCTGGCCTGCACATCCCAATGCTTACCCACTCTTTCAGTGCAGAAATTTTTTCTCATGTTCAACCTGAACTTCCCCTAGTCCAGCTTGAGGCCATTTCCACTGGCTGCTTTGCATAGGCAATAAGTTAATGCAATTTATCATGCAACCAAATAAATAAACAAACTAGTTTTTTGATCCTTCAATAAGAAAAAGTACATGTAGATGTACATGTGGAAAGGTTCATTGATAAAAAAAGCACTGCAGACTAAAGCCAGGCTTTTTCTACCAAAAATATCTACAAGGGAATTATAAGGGTATCCTCAACCTCTTGCAAAGTAACATCAATTTTTCTGCAAACTGTATAAAAAAAACTAGCATTGAATGCACCAAAAGCATGGTATTCTTGCAAAATCCAGGCAGTTTAATATAAATATGCTCATTTCACAAATAAAGCAGCTCTTTTAGCAGTTTAATACAGTGAGAAAAGAAATGCCAGTGCACATCTTAGTCTCTACAATTTAATCCTTTTTACTTGCACTGAATCTTCACCTACTATGTACAGTTATCAGGAACCACATTTTGCAGCTACTAAACCAATTTAGAAATTAAAAAGGGAAGCATTTATTTTCACCTTTTGGGCAGTGACACTTCAAGGAAAGAGTTAATGAGCGTAACTTGAGTAATACCTTGGAGTATACAGGAGAAGAATACTTTTCAGGATTCAGGGGACAAGGAGAATAAAAATCCAGATATTATAATCATCATTACCATTAACCCTTTATTAGAGATAAAATAGCTGAGAGGTATAAGAAAATGAGGTGCCTACGGTTTCTTAACAACCCCAAACAGACATCAACACTTCTCAAAGTTTTGGAGAATTCCTTTGCCTAATCCAATCTAGAAGTGAAATTATCCTTCTGGAAGTGCAGAAAAAAAGCTGTGCAGAGAAAGTGACTGTATCACCATAATTAAGGAAATCCTCTTCCTCCAGATGGGTTTTCCCATCACAACATTACAAATTCAACAAGCCACATTTGGTCCAAGTCTTTACCAGCTATACACATTTTAGGAGACCTTTTACCTAGCAAACACAACATTGCCCTTAAGCTACCAAGGAAAGAGTGTCACTATTCCAGGAAAAGCTCCAAAAATAAATCTCAATTAATGAAAAATTAAAAGACACCTACAACTATTTATTACAGTCCAACATTATCTGAATAAACAAATAGATCATGTCACTTGGATAAATGTTTTTCAATAAAAAACCAGACTAAACACCAAAAAACATTCTCAAGTTTGTAAACAACAAATATCAATTCCATTAAAAGGATATGAAAAATATACTATGTGCAAGTTATTTTATTTTTAATGAAAAAATTCCCTTTGCCAGTACTCATTCAGCTTCTTTGAAAAGTGTGTTCTCCATTCAGCCAAATACTAAAAATTTAGTCTTCAAGTATGGTTGATAAGACATCTACTTCAAACACTACACCTTTTTATTTTCCATTGTGCTCTAAACCGATAGAATGTGTCTCCTCAATGTAAATCTTCTCTTCAAATTGTTAAAATGGATTATTTGCGAAGCCTACTAAATGAAAACTTGCTACTTTTTCCATCAGCCTTAGCAATTTGAAGAATGCAAAGAAGTGTTAAAAGCAGAGGTTCTTGAAGAAGAGTAGCTTTAAATACAAAGTTGATCAAGCAAAATCTAGCAAAACGTCAAAGAGACTCAGCCAAAGAAAGAGGTTTTTACATCTCTTCTACCCAGACATGTAAAACTCACATGCAAATAAATTATCTCTAAACACTGCAATGGAATTTTGGAAGGTGACACTGAAATCCTTCAGAAAGACAATTCACAGCAGAACCCTCAGCTACAACAGGCTTCTCTTACACTTTATCCAGTTTTTTTACACGGTGCAAGCTACTGGACACTTAATGCACACCACCATTCAAAGAGGATTAAAGCGAAGTATTGACCTCAGTTAACAATGTGCAACAGCAAGTCACAAAACTGCAGGTACACCGAACACAAATCTGGAACAATGATGTACCTCAGAAGCCCAACCCTAGGGCTGATGAATGCACTCACACACCGAAATACAGAAGCAATCCATATTTCTGTATGCACGTGCAGTACAGACAGGGTCTGAAACTCATAGCGGTGTCTGGTTTCATAACATATGCCCTTCCTTATCAAATGTCATTTGTATTGCCATCCCTGCATCTGTCTCCACAGATGTCATCCCATGTAATGGAGCATATGGGCTTAAGCTGACATTGTTTGCAAACAGGAAGAGCTTTTGGCAAGAGGAACCGAACATAAAGTGTTCTGCGGGCTGCCTCTCTTAACCCATCTTTGGTTGGCTCCTCTGCTCAGATGAGACTGGTCGGCTACTTTCTGAGAGGGCAGAGTGCCAACCTAACAGATGGGCAGAAGTAAAGTAATGCCAAAGAACCAGAATGTGCATCTAATTTGATAATTAGGGGCTGAATTTCCCCTTAGAAATATTGCAATGGCAGGGCACACAAAGTTTTCAAGCTTAAGGGGAAAAGAATATGCTTCAGCCTATCCAGTTGAGGGTTAATTCTGAAAATTAAAAAAAAAAACCCAACAACAGAAGTGAGCCATGGAAGAGGGAGGAGACCAGCCATGGGCTCCTATCATTCAGGATTAGTATTCTTGAAGGAGAGAAGAAATAAGAGAGAAGGGGAGGAAAGACCCAGGAAGATTAAGCCTTTATCCTGAAATAGCTCTCCACAAGGGGCACCTGCAGATCTTGGCCAGAACAGTTCTGTGGCCTTGCTGAAAATAATTTATGCTGAATAGAGATAAAAGCAAGGAACTGATGGCCACTTTACAAAGCATTAAACACAGCTTTCCTGTCCACAAGGAATAGCCAAGCCAATAGCTAGTAAAAGGCAAAGGACAAAAGAGTGTTTATGGCTCGGTGGAAATCAAACATAATAATGTACACACGTACTTGGAACTGTTGACAATTATTGTCTTGGTCTTGATATACAATGATGCAGAGCTGTGGTGTTCAAATAAAAAAGTTAACTGCAAAAGAGAGAGAGCGCTGAGGACCCAATTGAAATTCTCTTTTCATACATTTTACAAGTTTTCCTGCAGTAAGGCAGTGGTCCTGTGACTATCCTAAAGAGTCCTGTCAAAGCAGGCTTTTCCGGGTCATTTTTCTCTTCATCTTGCATGTTCCCTCCCCCTTCTCAAGCCACTTTACTCAGCAGAATGAATGCCAACAGCCATGAACGGCTCAGTTTGGAAAAAACATTGTTCTACTACATTCTTCTTTTTCCAGTTTTAAAGTGGCTCTTCTAATTTACAGCTTCTGAAACAAAAATATTAAGAGCAATAACTACGATGTCTTCAGTTAAATGGGATTTACAGGCTTAGAGTTTGGATAAACAAAGAGAATTTTTAATCCTGTCTTTTTATCATAAGCCCTGTGTTGAAAAATATTCCAAGAAGCTAAGAGGTTACTTAGTCTCACTTTGCCTGCTTTGGAAATGTGATGTTTCAAGAGGGCTTTCACGTTGTCAGTGGATGGAAATTAGCTCTCCAACACAAGTAGTGTTCTGAGTCACATCTCTGGAACAGAGCAGAAGGCTCAGTCACAGATTTAAAATAATTTAAAAATGATAGCTGGAAAGTGTCTAAAATTGTATGTGCTGTTTTACAGACCTCCACTGAGACACTTCCCTCTGAAGAAATTGGTCAATGAAATGTCCTTTGTTCTACTGTCAAATTCTGGCAAGCTGCTTCCCAGTATAGCGGGAGACCTAATTGGGCTTTTGTTTAATTACCACCAAGACAATGACGCTCAAATGAAGAGGACAACATCAGCAAGCGAGTGAAAGCAATCAATTAGGATGAGCCTGAAACTATCTTTCAAGGGAAAGGAAAGGGCTACTCATTACTGCAGTCATAGGCTAGAAATTCAACATACAAACATGTCATTTACTAAATTATACACAGCTTTTAGAAGGAAATAAATTAAATGACAGATACTACAAAGGAGAAGCATCATTATGAAGCATGATCAAGATTTTATACCACAGCACTGCTGCTAAACTTAGGAAAAAAGAAACATGAATCAGTGGATTAACATGAATGCTGGTATCAAATTGGGCAAAACTCTCCCAAATGCACTACAGGCACATATTTAGCAACAGCCTAGATGATACACTAAATGAATCAATGAACACAGAAAGAAACTGTCATGAAACATTTTAGGTATCAATTAGCTTGCAATGAATCAAGAACATAGCTGACATCCCCAAAAATAAAATATGACAAAAAACCAAAATATTATCCTGGTAACTCCCAAAATCAGTAATACAACTGAAGATAAAAGAACACAAAAGGGTCTAGTGTATATTCTACAGCAGTAAGACAAGACTTAATATGAAATCCACAAAGAAATATCAACTGGCAAGACAGCAGCTGCATTTGCGAAGCCAAAAATGTTTAATCAAAAGGGTAAAACCTAAAGACAATCCTAAAGACCTTCACATCCAGTCTTCACTTACACTAAAAAGTACAATTTCACCCAACACTACAGGCAAGCACACACTCTAGCAAGCAAATTACATCTATTAATGGGAAATGAGATGTAACCATAAGGGACACACAGAAGATCGAGCAGGGTACACAGCAACGGCAAGATGTTTTCCCATGGTCTAACTAAGGTGGGACTGACCTGGAGGAATTCCACCTCACTGTTCTGAAAACTCAGCTCCACTTTTTGCTTTAAAGCCTCAGGTCTAGGTTTACCTTTTGCTTTGATAAGTAAATGAACACATGTGAATCCTGAAAGTCCATTATTTTCAGTGGCCAGAGTTTTCACGCTTAAAGGTAAGAGAATATAATAAAGGTTATGTATTTCCAGACTTATGTATTCAATTTCTACCCTACATGAGCCAAACATGACACTGTGCATCTCACTTATTTATTTTCTCAGCCAGAGTTCACAACTGCAGGGTCAACTATTAAACAATTGCACTTTTCCCACAAGCACAAGAATAAGTAGTGATACAGCTAAACAGGTTGTTGAGGCTTTTCTACCATGTATATAAGCATACCAATTGCAGACAGAGATAGTATTATGCTTTCTTGGCCTGCATGTTATTACAATAGCATCTCCCATTAAATTTTAAAAAAACCAAAACTCGGCAAGTATCACAGTTGAAAAGGTATTTCAGACAAAGTAAGGAAAGTAGACAGAGAAAAAATTAAAAAAACACAACAGGAAAAGAAAACCCCAAGACATAATTTAAGTGAAACCTTTATTACAGAAACATGATACTGGTACCTCCTGAAAGAGATTGTAAAAATAATGGAAAAAACCCTGGTGAGACAGGAAGCTTAAACACAGCTAATCTAATGATAACTTTCATAATACAGGAAGCAAGCACACTACCAAAGAGATGACAAAACCAGAGATTATTTTAGGTGTTTACGTATTCCCAGACAAAGCTAAAAAGTGTGCTAAAGGAGCTTGGGGCAAGCACACCAGACCTACCACTACAGCCTCTTGTTTTAAAATAAAATCACAGCACCTGACTTGGCAAGTAATAACCCTCCAACAGAATTTACTTCGGTACAAGCTGTCAAGAGTTACTGACCCCTTTCACACACTCACCTTTGGAAGTGCAATTTCCTGTTGCAAACCAGTGTCCTGATCCCACAAAGCTCTGCTCACACGAACGCCCTGGTTTGGTAAGCAGGGCTGCCAGCTGTGCTGGTGGCAGCGGGGCCGGCAAGCACACGCCGGAGGCTTGGGGATGCAGTGCTCACCAACTGGACTTCCTGCCTGGAGCCTCCAGTGCCAAGGTAAATAATTACGATACCACACTGACAGATGTGTCAGAGGTATGAGGTATTTACCAGATTTACTACAGTCATGAATAACTGAGTTGTAATTTTCCGCTCTCCTGGCACATAACATAACGATGTGAGGTGTGTTACAATGCCATGATGTACCCAACTACAAGACTTGAACTTCTGTGCACTGCTTCCTCTTGCACAAGACTCTGAGCCCCTTTTGTCTAATTATGCTGCTCCTCCACCAAAAGAGGGTTGAACTTAACCTAACAAAGTCTCAGTTACCTCTGCCTTGCAATCCACTGAGACTGACGGAATTTAAGAAGTGTTTGGGCAACATTCTCAGACACATGGCGCAATTTTGGGGCTCATCCTGTGCAGGGGCAAGAGTTGCACTCCATAATTGTTGTGGGTCCCTTGCAACTCAGGATATTCTATGATTCTGTTCAAAGGACGTAAGACACAGTTGTCATCATCATGATCCTGGCAGGACAAGGATAGTGCAATCAGTGCTCAGTCTCACCAGACACGGCAATCAGGAATTCTTTTGTTTTTAATTTCCTCTGACCTTGCAGTTCGTCCTTGTAGAGTTCTCACAGTTCATGAGCTAACGTGTCTGTGTTTGAACTAACTTAGTACACAAACTGCTTCCACACACTCAATGTCTTCTGCTCACAATTCAACCAGATCTTCAGAACCACCATTCATTGCCATATTCCTTAAGTCAAGAAGATATGAAAGCATAGAAATCACTGAAAATATGAAAGATTTGACACATAGTCTTTAAAGGCATATACAGACGAATACTACAATGAAATACCATCATTGATTCCAGTATTTCAAAGTATCCTTAAAAACAAAGTGAACTTTTGATTATCTGACATTTCTCACTTCTGAGAGATGTAAACTGCAGAGGTAAAGCTCATGGTCATGTCTAGACATCACTTATCCAGTGCACAATGCCACAACAGTTGTGGTGATAGAAAGCCTGTACAACAATCGTACACAGCCTATAATAAATAACATCACATCTGGGACACTACTGATCAATGGTCTTCACCCGTTGGCAGAACTATTCTCAAAAGCCATTTACCTTTGTTATTTTACAAACTTCATTTCTCTTCCCTGTGTTTCTCTACAATTACAGGGATAGATATATATTATGTTTTAAAACAAAACAAAACTACAAAATCTCCACAAACATTTCAAGCTCTTCTCAATCTTTTTTCCTAACGGGTAGAGGAATCACTGCATAAAGACTAAATAAAACACCCATCACTGACAACATCATCCAGAACACATTCTGCATTGTTTGGTGGAAAGTCCCTTCCTGTGCAGTTAGCACTTGATACTCAGCCCTAGCAGTTTGTTACCCTGATTAAATTCTTTTTAGGCTTGACCGCTGTACACAAAAATCACCACACATTCCAGTAAAACAACTTCACTGAGATAAAGTGAAGGAAATCTACATTTAAGTCATCACCCAAACAGCTCCCAGCCACACTGGTTCTCTGTGAGGCATTTAGGACCTTGCTTGGAGCGTGTTGCAGAGAGCAGGTTGAATGATGTCCGATGGAACGTGGTGTACAAAGCGCCCAGCGTGGCCAAGATGAAACATTCCTGGGCATCACACCCCCAGAGAGCCACAGGCGGGGCAGGAATACACAGGGCGAGTGAATGCACGGCCTGTCAAACGCCTCAGGATAAAGCAAATGAAGTGTGGAGCAAAGTGCAGCTAGGCAGGTATGAAATACTGCAAAGGAGGCCACTTGGTTCACAAAGGCCCCAAAACACTGCGCTGCCAGAAGTACTTACATAAAGATTTCTGGATTGGTTCTATATTAGCATTTTAACAGATCCTTTGCTAAGAGAACAGGTTCAAATGCTTAAGCAAAAAAAAACAAAAAAAACCCCAACCTAACCAACAACAAAAAAGACCCAAACATAAAACAATCAAAAAACCTTTGATTTTTTCCCAAGTTCAGTAATCCAATTCATCTTTATCCCTAAAAGAACTGCAAAAAATAACAATTACTGGAACTAATATCACAGGCTTTTAAATTAAAAAATACCTTATTATTTCAAACCACTATGAAGAAAGTGACCTCTCTGATT
Organism: Notiomystis cincta; assembly: GCA_013398075.1. Classification (NCBI taxonomy): domain Eukaryota; kingdom Metazoa; phylum Chordata; class Aves; order Passeriformes; family Notiomystidae; genus Notiomystis; species Notiomystis cincta. The sequence continues at coordinate 191,037 of VZRX01001992.1, forward strand.
ACAAAGCCAGAACCATTTCCAATTTTTTGACAAAGACTTTGACTCTTCAGTGAATGGTTCAGTGGATTGTTGAATCTCATTTTTAAACAGTTCCCACAACAGAGCTATTTCTAAGAAATTAATACTTTAAATCATAGAACTTTTTATTGGGAAGTTTTTCTAATAAACAATCTAGATTCTGCATTGAACTTAGGAAATTATTTTATTATCTGTATTACCAAAGGGTGTTCTTTAACATGGAAGTTTTAAATGTTATTTTATTTTCATTCACATATCTTAACTTTTGCAAACAGCACTTGACAAAACTATTATGTTCTGCTTTCAAAACCACGGCCACGGGGCACTCAGGTTGTGGCAAAAAGCCTTCTTGAGATAAACATGCACAAACCTGTTTTCTTCACCATAAGAAAATATTGGAATAATGGAGGATATCCTTCCCTGTCATTGCCCTGTCCTCTGCAACATACAACACGAAGAGACTGACAAATGGATTGCTCTGATTCTAACCCAAGTAAAAAAATTAATTACTTTATAAATTCATACTATTAAAGAGAGCAGAGAAAGCAAAATTAAGTGGCATTTAACAGCGGACAGTGTTACCTGAAGTTAGCTGAATGCCTCTCTTATTGAACAGATTTACATACAAAGGACTTACTGTATTATCACCAGCTCATAGTCCAGCCAGTCATGACCATTTCAGTGTTCTGCCGAATCTGTGGTGGGTAGGGAAATTAGAATTCCACAGCTGTATGCAGAGAACCAGTGGTACTTGTCAAGGACACTGACCACATAAAGCTAACATGAAAATTAGGCCACATGTTAGCAAACTTCTGCTGTAACGCAAGCTGATAATGCAAAAGTAGGTAAGAAACCTTATATAACATCAACCAAAGTTGACATTATTGACTAATAGGCAAAATGACTAATTGTCTCCAATGTGCACCCACCCCTTGTCAGATGTTTTGACATATTAATTAGTGCATGGGTGGCAGTCTTCATACCTATGTCAGGTTTAAGGAAAAACTGTAAGACTACATCAGTCTCCCTGGATAAATCCATTTGTACATCAAAAGAGACAACTGGGCCATCCTTAGACAAGGTTTTGAAACCTCAGCCTATCCACAGTAATAATTTACCCTCTCAGCAGTGGAAAGTTATATGCAAATGGACGCTACAAGAACTCGGAGCCATTCTGTGACCAACAGTTTTAGGTTACTACATCAGCAGCAAAGGAACAAGAGTAGCTAGAGCAAAACTAACACACAGCAAGCAGAGATCTTGTATCCCAAACTATTGCATTGTCCTTACAGGTGCTTTTTTCCATTGCAGCTCCAGGGAAATGCTCATCACTTCACAAAGTCAGGCAGGTCCTGAGGTGGCATCAGTAATTTTCTTCCAAAACAACCGTCTCAATTACTGAGCCATAAATCTGCATTTCTGAATTTGCATATTCAAATGCACATGGCAATTTCCCAATCAAATGCAGAAACCAGAAGAACTTACAAGAGGTGAACCAGCTTCAGTGGGCAGGCTATAACCAAAGAAACCAAAACCCTTATAATACATGCCAGCACTCCTCAACACACCATTTGCATATTGCACCAAACTATTTCTTCTCCTCTTCCTTAGACTGTAATTCAAGACATGTATTTTGTCTTTTCTTATTTGTAAACTTCCCAGTACATTCTACAATACAGAAAGGAATGCAAAAACATTACTTATGAATTGAAATGTATCTCTCCATATACAACATTGTATTTAAACACTTCTCTGTAGATAATGTTAAGCAGCATGTAACATCTAAAGCCCTAAAATATGCAAAAAATTTAAAAACAACATTCATCTTTAAATGGCAGCTTTTATTTCCCCCTTGTCAGAAAGAAAGATTAAAAAAAAAATTGAAACTGAAATAGGTAGCAACCAACATACTTACCATTTGGATGCTAAATGCTATCCCACCTCAATAATACTCTCCTGCAACACTTCAGTTCTATTTTAAAAACAAGATTTCTAGCTATGCACAGATGCATTTTAGGGCACCAAGCTAAGAAGGGGAACATGGATACATGGAAGAGAACTTGCAAAAACCCCCAGTCATTGCCTTCCTCTGCTCTCAAAAAGAACCACAACAAAGTGGGAAGCAGCAGCACATCAATAGCATGATTTAGCTTCCTCTGCTGTCACTGATTCCCACAGCACAGTCTTGGCAGAGCTGGAAGGAATCACAGGACCTTTACTCAAATATGTCTGTGTGAGTTGATTTATTCACAAGCAGAAACTTGCCCTGTCCACCCTCCATTCTGAAACTGCCAGAGTTCTGAAGCTCTGTCAATATTTCTGTGTACCAGCAGCAGACTGCACCAGTTATCCCCTTCAATTAGCAGATGATTTCTTTATCTGTCCTAAACAGGCTGAATCTTCACAATACTATAAAGAATGTAAATAGACATCAATTCCACTCAGTAGCTCTTAAAAGTGTGCCAAAGTAGGAAAACCAATAAAAATAAAAATTATTATCATTTCAGATGCCTGTTTTCCAGGACCTTTGAAATAAATTCCCACCACCCCCAAAGCTCATCAGGGTTTTTCTTCCTGAGGCAGGTCTGTTCACATTGGGCATTTTGCAAAGCTTTTAAGAGAGAAGTCAGATTTCCTCTGAAACATCTCTTTTCTATGTTTAAGGTAGGCCTTTCAAGGCCTGCTCCTTCTGAAGGCATCAGAAGGTTCACTCCACCACAGCACAGGGCAAATTAGGCCACTAAATAAATTGCTTTTTCCTCTCCTCACCCTCTGTCTTGGTAAACAACAGGCACAATGTTTTGTGTAGGAATTCCTTTAGACACTGTCTCCTTTCAAAGCACCTGAGATAAGCACTGCATATCACATACCCAGAAAATGCAGGTCTCCACTCCCAGCAAGATACATTTTGCACTGAAAGGACAAATGAAAGTCCTATGAGAAGAGGTCAAAATCAAAACAGCATCAGCAATAGACATCAAAAATAGGATCTGGCTTCTATCTGTTGAATCTCTGATTGGCAAAGTCCCCTGATTTTGCCCAGGCTTGTCAAAAAACCTGGCTTAATTATCATCACCAATAAAAACCTAAAGGCATTTTATCTACAAGGTAGTGAATGCCTCCTCTCAAAAGAGGGAGTTCCATGATAAGAGCTAATCTCAAAAACCTTAGGAATGCAAACTATTTTCTCAGTTGTAAAAACAAGAAAGAATTTCACAAACACAAGTTAAAACAACTACTGGTAACCTCCTGCTTCTCCTACACTGCCAACTTCTCCTGGGCTAAGGCCCTACCCCTTTGTCCTTTGGAGAGATATGCTTTGAATCCAGCCCAATGGTCAAAGGATGCCCCAACAGAGGACATTACTTTTATGCACATTTACAAATGAGAGCCTTCCCATAAACTTTATTTTCTAAGTTCAAAAAGCAGTGCAAGGCTGCCTTCACAACAGCTTCAGCCTTTTCAACAAAGGAAGTCAAAGTCAGTCCACATTTTATTTTGCAGACAGCTGCCAGGCAGCCTGTAAGACTCCTCATTCTGGCTGGCTAGATCACCTAAAAGTTGCACAGGTCCTAGCTTTTTATTCTTTAAGCTATAGCATAGTTTTCTGAAAATTCTCCAGACAAGTCTTAATTATGTTATACCCTACACACACTAATCTGTTAACATGAGGTGTTATTGTTAGATCAATCACAATGCCTGCTACTAAATCAATCTTTTCCCAGTCTATAGATATGCAAGAATTCCATGGTGTTGGTACACTACTGCTTTGACAGTATTTTCTTTGAAACACCCACTAAGCTGCAAAAGATGTAGTTACCTCCACAAACCAGTCCTTGTGCTTCTCTCAGCCAGAGACAGAACTGTCATTGTGTTACAGAAATCAAAACTACTTATATTTACTACCCAAATTAAAAAATGTCCTTTGTCCATCAGAAAACATACTAGAAACAATAACCAAACTGATTAATAACAGATACCAGTGTCATCTGCCTTTTAAATGAAGCCTAACCATCACTTCTGTCCTTCTCTATGCCAGCCCAGGCCACAGCAGAGCATGTCTCAGTAAGTTAAAACATCAAACCTGAATGTGTTAAAGACTTAAAGTCCAAGACACACTTTCCATGAAACCTGAACATATACCAAAAAAGTAATCTTTCAATCCCACCTGCATGAATATGTAATTAAAATCAGCATCATTCATGGTACGACACAGAAACTAAATTACTATAGTGGTCTAATTATCAGCCCAATATCCTGCTTCTAAGAGCAGCTTACCCTGTAAGAAAACATACAAAATATGCCCTGTTGTGACAGGTACATAAAGCATCATCTGTCCCAAGAGAAATTTCTCAATCCCTGTCAGATAGGGCTGATTTATGCCCTAGAGCAGTACAGTTAACATCCCTTCATTGTAGCTGTAACTGTTCTTCCTGACCCTAGAACAGTTCACTTACCTTGCTCATTCTACCAGGCTTTTGCTTTCTATGATCTCCTTTGGTGGTATACACCAGAAATGGCGATTTAGAAGTATTACACACATTGTCTTTCAAACCACTCCCTGTAACAAGTCATTGTATCAAAGGGTAATGGCCAAGCACTATTTTGCACATATATATCCTACCTCCTCTAACTGACCCCCTTGAAACAGTGCTAGATGAATATTTTCTGTTCAGCTTCACATGAATATGTTTCAATCACTCTCCTTTGGTAGGAGACCACAAATTGATTATTCCAGGTGAATTCGAGCACCAGTTTAATAACATCCTTTGTGTCATTAACACAATATTGCAAAACAACTGCAACATTTTTCTTCTGCCCAACACTAAGCATTAAGAAGGCACATAAGCTCAAATAAAACATTGTTGAAATCTTCCTCTCTACCTTAATAAATATAGTTAATTTACAATCCAGTAACAATCCATGAACAAGTAATTTGATTATTCCATCTAACATGCATATTCTTGAATTTATCAACATCATCTGCTATGCTTCCCTTTCACCCAGCTTTCTTGGATTCTCTTTACAATTTCTCAGTCTTCTTCAATCTTGCCTAATCCAAATACTTTTGCATCATTAGCAAGTTTTGGCACACCATCATTCATCTAGTTTATTAGATCACCAACATACATGTTCACCACCCTCTTTTCAGAGGTGTTTATACATCACATAATGTAATTTTAGGTTTACATTGCTAGTGACAAAATAAAAAAGTATTCTTAGTCATAAGGACAAGTAGACTTAGAATTAGAAAGGAGAATTGCAATTTCCAGAAGATGTGCTTGGTATTGAGCAAAGCTAAACTCTTTACACAACCATAAAAATAAGATTGTCACAATATCTACAGGACATCAGAGGGCTTAGTGTTCTCTTCTTCCCAAGCAAACATGCATCCATTATGTCATACACCCAACATCCTCCAGAAAAGTCCTTTGGTCAGAAAACCTTGTTAATGCTGGCTAAATTTATAGTCCCTTAGGTATTCACATATAGCTGACAATAACATGTACAAATGCTTATTAGGACAGCCATGATAAGGTAGGAAATACATTTTAGAACAAATATGCATTTCTTTTCACATACTTTGTGCTGCACCGTAATCTCGTGTCCTTAATTCCTCTCACATTCCAGATTTCTCCTCATTCCCTCTCACAGCCCAGAGGAAAGGGGAAGAGTCAGGGACTGCAGTTCCTGCTCCTGGGGCTGTCTCCACACTGGTGAGGAGCCCAGTTCCTTCAGAGAGTGTGACATGTCTCCTCACAGATCACCTCTTCAGCTCCATGTGCACAGCAAACCAAAGGGCTTTAGGAGAACAAGAGCACCCCATGGGACAGGCTGCACTTGCTCTGGACATGGACTGAATCCAGCACCACCACAGGAAGCTACACCTGCCCACTGAGTTTTAAGGTCCCCTGCACCAGGCACAGGACCATAGGGGTTAGACAATGAAACCAATACCATACTTTTACCATAAATATGGACTTCAGCTCAGGTCTACCTTCATTCCTTTAGGAACTACTCTTTAATTATTACTTCTTAATATATGTTTTTTAATAATTTCATAGGTGGAGGCAGCAGCTTTCATGAAGTCTCTGAATAGAAAACCAGAAGATTTTAAAAAAAAGAACGTGACTTTTTCACGTAAAACTTCAGGGGATCTTGTGCACAACCTTGTACCATATCCCCTCCCCACAGGAGGAAAGTCTACGTGGTACAGCTTCATTTTCAAAGATCAGGATCTGTTCCAACAGAACTCCACAAAGCATAATAGACCAAGGCATGCTGTACTTCACACTGGACTTAAACATAAAAAATACTTTTATGGCATTTGCTCAGCATAAAAATCAAGCCTTTATTGAAATCTTCTTAAAACTGAGCTGGATACACATGCACAAATATTCTGTGTACTAAGTATTATAGCCTGGCTCCTGCAAGGACTTGTATACATGTTTATTATTACGTATATAAAAGAAATCCCATGGTTTCAAAGGCACTATTCATGAATGTGAATTGAAGCACATGGGTGGATTTTTGCAGGACTAGGACCTATATGCTGCTGAGCAGCACTGCCAGCTGAAAAAAAACTTTGTGCCTGTTGTATACTACCAGCAGTTTATACATTCCCCCCTCAGCTGAAAAATCCTTGCAACAGAGGATTTGGTTCCAGATGAGGAGATGGAGTTCAAGTACCCTTTTCATACTGCATATACCTATGCTAAATATAAATCCATATTAAAATGAGCTACTTAAGTAGCAATTAATCAAACACAGCCTCATTGCATATGAAGAGAAACAGAATGAAGACCAGCAGATTGGCTCAGCCGTACCAAATAAGCATAGAAAAAGGAAGCCATAGAGTTACCAGAACCGTGCACACAACTGTATTTGTGTGCATATATAAAAAATACTTCCTCCATGATTTGAGGAGCCACTGGTGGCCAAAACAATTTGCTAAGTGCATAAGAGTAGATGCATTTCATAGAAAGCCATTCCATACCTAAGTTACAGTAACTGACTCATGGGCTTCTACTGGATGAGAAGGACCAGGAGAGAAGTCAGTCATTAGCGCTAACACTGGTTGCTAATTAACCCTCATGAACAACGCTGCGCCAAAGCTACTTCTGCTACTATTACAGAAACATTTAAAAGGCACGTGTGAAACTGTAAATATAATGTACATACAAAAGCTCAGTTTGCTCAGGACAGAGATCAGCCCAGCAGCCCTCGCTCTGGCCTTGGTCTGCACCACTGGATTCCCTGAGGATGCATCGAGACAGTCACGCTTCACAGCTTCTCGCACACAAACGCACTGGCAGAACTGATGGCCCAAGAGCTCTGCCATAGATTTAGGGACTACCTTTTAGCTGATGGACTGTGCTTCAACCCATAAGTTTGCAAAGCTCCCAAGTTTTGTATCATGACCCATGAGATATACACAAGTGCCCTCTGTCTGTAAGCAACTCTGGCACAGCTTTCTAAAGATACCAGAAAGAGTTCAAGTACCGCCAATAACAGAACAGGTCCTAAAGCTTATTTGCATTACGATAATATCAACACACGCTCTATTTTATACCATGAAACAAGTACTAGATGTTAGCAATAAAACCCCCAGAGGCCAAGAGCAAAAGCTGTTTAGTCTGTATTTTGTCTCTCATATTTGATGGGACATTCTCAGCTGGATAATGAGAATGCAGTCCCTGCTGGGACTGCCTCCCCTCACATCTCTCCCCAAAAAAACCTATCTCTGCTCATAATATGGAGGTTGGCAGGTGGTGACTTGTGATTTTGGGGGGGGAGCCATTTTATAAGTATATTTTTCCAAACTCTGAAGAAGTGCAGCATGTAACAGTGCTTTTGGAATAACCAAACCCTGTAGCAACTATCTGCATAGAGTTTAAAGAAAAAAGAACTGGCTTCTGGTAAAAGCATTTCTTCTATGGTTTCAGGCTACATGCCAAAAATCCCAGAAAACTTCTTGGGCAACAACGTATTGAATCTGAGCCTTTTACGGGTCACTGTTCCCACCTTGTTAAAGTTACAAACAAGCGAAGAGTTGCTTATAATGGAAACATATGACTATTTTATACAAATCAGACAGATAAAACATACTCGATAGGAAAGCTCCAGCACACATTATATCCACATACCACACATACATTATGTAACGCTTGTCCCAAATACACCCCAATAAAGTGAGCTGGTTTGAGATCTTAACAATTCATCGACTTTGCCACATCAGAAACGAGAGCAGATGTCACTCTTCCCTGCCTCGCCGCGATCTTTGCTGCGGCACTCGGCAGAGTTACAGACTTGCTTGAAGACGGCCAGTTTAGGCTTGACTGTAACTAACAAAGAGCAAGGTAAAGCCCCGGGCGGGGGGGAAGGCAAACACGGGCATGCCGCGATGTAAATAGGGGCAGCCCAGCACGGAGCCCTGCCCGTCCCTCGCTATTTACAAATACCTCTTGACTAGACAAATGCCGTGTCTAACAGATTAAATTCACGGGCTGGACGGACCGTCCGAGGCTCGCTTATCGCAGGTCACCGACTGGCATTTGTAACCCAAGCATGGCTATGTTCGCGGTCCACAGACAGCGGTGCACAACCGGCGGAGCTGTGCTAGCCCGCAGCCGCGCACAGCGAGCCCCTCGCAAACGCTGCCGACCGCACACTCCGAGTGCGAGGCACCGCTCGGGCTGTTTCAAAGTCTGCGCGGGGACGCGCCCGAACTCGAGCGAACTCGGCGGCGGCGGCTCCTTACCTGCTGGGCAGCGCGGCGGCTCCGGCTTTGTGCGCGCCCGCGGGAGGCGGAGGTCCCGGCCCGCGGGCAGCG